>JAJHUR010091302.1:0-27148 GCA_027495735.1 Lutjanus campechanus
TGAAAGGGGTGTGACTTTGTCTCTCTATTGGGCAGTGATGGACTCTAATGACATACAGTATCACTACTTTACTTAAGTACTGTTTTGAGATATTTACTTTTGGAGTGTTTTTATTTTCTGCTACTTAACACTTCACAGGGAAAACATTTAACTTTCACAGCATCACATTAAAACAACACACTCTGAAAGAAGAAGAAAGACGTGTTTGGATAATTAAAACTTTTACTTGAAATACTTTCAGTATACAGGACTTTTTCTCTGTGTCCTCTTGAAGGAGTCCATTGTTCTGAATTTCTCAACACACTGATCTGCCAGAGGACAATAGTGCACTTTAATCTTATTAATCTAATTCCTAGCCTACCTGCTTCACTGCGTAGAAGCACTGGATCCTTCCTTGACTGTACCTTTTTTCAAGTTTGGAGAACTGAACAAGAAGGACAGTGTACTGGTGGTAGGTACACATTTTATACTCACAAGAACACGGTGAAAACATCTTTGTGAAATAAATTAACTTACCTCCACCACCTAATTGTCAGGAGCCCCTCTATACTCTTAACCTTCATCAGAGGGTCTCTTCAGATGTGGGGCCTCTGGAGCCTCTGTGCTTCAATCTTTAGCATCTCTGACACTTTAACTGGTGCTGATTTTTAGTTTCTTTTGTGGCATTTATTGCAGGGAGAACGGTTGGGGACCTGCCCCTAAGGCTGTACTCACTCATTATACAACCATGCTCCTCATGGATTTCTGTGAAAGAGGCCTTGAAGAAAGTGATCTTTGTCACTGGTACGTGTCCTCGGTCTCTGTATATTTCCACGACAACACTCTTTCTTGCTCCTTCGTCCCAATCGCGCAGACAACACTGTGTGGTGGGTTAGTGTATGGATCAAAATCTTGCTGGGGGACTTTCTAAGATAAACACACACAGAAAGAGAGAGTTAACACTCAAAGGAGACCAAGCAACGGCCATGTAACGAAATGGTCACATGCATTCAGTTTTTGTTTTTCCATTCTCAAATGCTGATTAGTTCAGTGAGCCACACACCTGAACGCAGGTTCAAGTGAACTTACTCGCAGAGTTGGACCAGTCAGAACCACAACTACTCCATTAATACTGTAGCTGGACAAATGGCATGTGAATCATTGCCTGGCTTTATTGGTTGAAGACTGGAACACAGCTGAAAGTAGAAACAATATATATATATTTTTAAAAAGAGTAATGATAGGGACAACACAAAGCTAAACTCAAATGGTTCGGAGTGTGAACTCCACAAAAGCATGGTTGCAGATAAGACTTTAAGGAGAAGACAAAGTGAGCAAATTGATCATCCTGCATACTGACTAAAGTTAAATGTTACCATACACTGGTGAGTGGTCAACATTGGGTAAATAAGTTAGTGGAGTGCATTACTGTCCAAAGTGTGTGTCCATAATAACATTAACATTGCAATAATGATTACAGAAATAATTACCAATGAATCTAAAATGCTTCAGTGTGGCTGATATATTCCCTTAGTTTTGGCTTAATCAGTTTTAACAGTTAAAGGCTGCTGTGATCTTAATTTAGATCACAACTTGCAAGATATAAAAAACCTTTTTTTAAAAAAAACAATTCTTAGCCAGTTCCTTCATGTTGTGTCAGCTATAGCTCAGACCTTTATTCACTTTTGTTGGCAAGTTACACAAAATAATAATGCATATTCTATTTTGCATGCTTTTTATGCTCATAAAATCACACAATGGACTCATTTATTTGTATTGGGTATGTGTGGTACAGTCTCCTGTCCTATAACCTCCTATAATGTTGGCTATGTTAGCCAACTGCTGCTGACTGCTTTCAATATTTTTAACCCCGCTGTGAACTGAAGGGCAGCTCTGCCACCAAGGCTGTGTGGTTTGAATCTATTGAGTTTTAAATCTAGCTAATGTTAGCTATGTTAATGTTATTGAGAATACCAGTAACGCCACATGACTAGGACACATGTAAGCTAACATTGGATATTTTGTTTTAACCATATATTAGCTTGATTACAATGGCTTCATTGCCTTTTAGCTTTATTCTTGGTAAACTTACTGGCAGAAGTTCTTTGTCGCTAACAATAATGTTAGCGTAGCTGCCTTTTGATTGTGTTAATATCATCAGATTTCTGGGTCAGTCAAGCAGATCTTGTTATATAAAATTAACATTTTCAGAGCCTGCTCTGTTATTAACCCAAATGTTAACATTGTCAAGTCTTGGTGTACTTACCAGATGGCTTAACATTAACAGTAACTGGCAACCAAATGCAACTTTTAATAGAAATTTTTAAAACAAACTGATTATAATTATGTTTCCAGACCAGTTGCTGAATTATTGACAGATATCAAGAGCAGATTATGAACTATTGGATGGGCAAGTTGCAGTTTGTGACCGCCAAGTTAGCCATTAGAGCTAATTTGTCTTAACCACACTAATGAAAGACCTGAAATGTGCAACAATATTTGCTGACACTAGATTTTTAAAGTTTCTAAACTGAATGTAAAGCATGACATCATCTCAGAGCCTGATCAGGCTTGTCCTGTCCTGCAGTATATGCAGTATACTGTACAGTATCAGAACTGCTACACGTCTATTGTGTCCACAGCTGGCTATCTACCATCCATGTGGGACTATATTTAGGGTTTACCCAAACTCATCTTGAGTCCAGTTGGGTCAGCCGTACAGCCATCTGTACTTGTGGGAAGCATCTTCACCAATCAGATGGGACGACTTGACGTAGCAAAGTGCATGACCAATGCTGTGATGTAACACAGGGCGGCTTAGTGCAGGCTCTCATGGCAGAAGGTGAAATGCAGGCGCTTAGCATAATGCTATGCTAAACTACCAATTCCAATATAAATTAGGATTTATAAAAAACAAAAAACAAACAAAAGTAGTGACAGACTATATGTTTCTCAAGGGTTTTTGCAAAGTTTCTCCACAAATTGTTGTTTATCCAGTATAAACCCTGTGTGCTTAAAGAGACGCTTTTGGTGCATGTCAGCAAAGAGCCTTTTATCAAGCTCAATGAGGGAATTGTATTCAGGGGAATACTCCCGTCAGCCATTTCTTACGACTCGACTCTTCCTCTGAGGGCCTCATGAAAACATGCTCTCTCTTGTCCATTTTCAGTCCAGCTGTGGACACCACAGATGTGTTGCAGAATCAACATCCAGCATCTCTTGACTTCCTGAAAACACAAATCACAGCAAAATGATAACCAGGCACTGGAGGTAAATCTCAAAGAAGCTGTGACTGTGGCTTCATATGGATGGGTTTTAAATATGATGCTGTCCCTGCCCAGTGACTGCAGTGTTTACAGTCTATGGTAGCATGGTTTGAAAAAAACACATCAAGGGCAAACAAGGATTTTCTCAAAAACAATGCATGGACTCGCACAAAAATAATCCCTCTCAATCCTCACTCACGACCCACCAGAAGTGTTCATGAGACCCCACCCCCACATGTACCTTCCTCTTTTTTCACTGTAGTGGGCTGCAGGAATGACGGATTTTTGTTGGCCAATCCAAAAGTAGCATTGTGCTGCTTCCTGCCACAAAAAACCAATAGGATGTTTCCATTGGATTTTGGATTAGTGCAGAAAATAAGCTCTGCAGCAAACAAAAGTTTATGAAACTTGCATGTTTTTCTCAAGATGATCTTAACAAATACCCCTTTTATCATTTTTGAAGCGTAAATGCAATCCCCAGAGGTAAAACGCTAACATTAGGATATGAACAAACTATCACCACAGTAGCATGACTTCACATCACCACCACTGAGTGACTAGTGTTCAGCGTGATGACGTTTAAAGGGATAGTTCACCCAAAAATAGAAGTTTAGCTGTTATCTATTGACCCTCGTGCCGACTGAAGGTCTAGTTTCGTTTTAGTTTAGTTTTTTAGTCCACAAAACACTTCTGGAGTTTCACAGGTAAACAGTGTCGCAGAATTTCCCAAACAATGGAAGTGAATGATGCAATCCCATTTTTTCCCTTCCCGATACTTAAACTGTATACTACTACAACTGTATATATGATATGATTGTTATAGCGATTGTATGGTCTGGCTCAGATTAAACCCTTTCTAAAAACACTGACAAATACAGAGAATGAACACCATTGAACGGGGGTCTGCAACCTGCGGCTCCGGAGCCACATGCGGCTCTTTAGCCCCTCTCCAGTGGCTCCCTGTTTCTAGATTGTAAAAATGAAAAAGATGCAAAAACTCAAGGCAATGTCCTGCAATAAATCTTTGAGTTGTGAGCCCAACTGAAATTGTTAAGTTTTGGAAAAGTTTTACCAACTACTAAACTTTTGAAATAATTTACTTTCTTCTCTAGAGAAATTAAAAATTTTGAGTTTTAGAAACCCCCCAAAATTTAAAATAAATAAATAAATAAAAAAATTTAAAAAATGAGTCGAAGCATTAAAGTGAAAGTGAATGATGTTTAAATATTTTATATTTCAATTAAAACCAATAAAATAATTACAAATCAGGTTCACAGCTCAAAACTCATAATCTATTGCAGTATGTTGCCTTAAAATTGGCTGTTTTGATTGTAAAGGTTCAGACCCCTGCCATAGAACATGACTTTGCCTTCCTGGTGTATGAGGATGCTACTGGGAACTACCAGTGTCCTATTTCAGGGTTAATAAATTACATATCAGATGGATGCTTAGACTGATGAGAGGCATATTCTTCATACTGGTATCTGGCATAAAAATGGTCAAATTCAGGTTGTTCTGATACAGTGACACATACTGTATCTCTGTCTCATCCACATCGATAGTACAAACACTTGAAATCCTGTTGTTCAGTCCCGCTCAACTTAAGTTGGTGTTAAATGTGGAGAAATTCATAATCATGCTGCTTTCACGTGGCAAAGATTTACCTTCTGATCTTACCAAGCAGGAGTTGAAATTGAAATGGTCTCAACTTCAGCTTTAAAATGTTTTCAAAGTGTAATTCATTCTGATCAATAATAACTGAAGTTTCTTCTAATGCAAGGAAACACCTGCAACTTTTTTCTCCAACATTTTTTTTTTTTTTTTAAAATATTTACACTTTATTTCAATTCACCAGGCATTCTTCGCACTGACAAGCCTAAAAACAGATCCAGTCTGACAGACACAGCAACCAGGGTTTTTAATTAGACCCAGCGTAGAGAAGAAACAGAGCAACTCTGACTGAGAAAGTTAACTTGCTACTTATTAATTTTGAAAGCCCCACATGCCTCCATTGCCCAAATAAAAATCAGCTCAGTGCCAAAACGTTGGAAAGTCACTTCCCTGTCTGATTTTTACACTTGAAACCATGAATTTCTCACAGCTGGTGAGAGCTGGTGTCAAATAATGAACTCAAACCCTGCATTATAAGCAGAATATAAAAATAGAAAAATCCTCAACAGTAGAGGAGATTATTCCTTCTCTTCTCCTCTGGTTAAAAGACTTTTTTGTGCTCGGTGTAAAGTCTTGACATCATAAGGATTTAGTCCTCTCTTTGTCACACACACACACACACACACACACACACACACACACACACACACACACACACACACACACACACACACACACATTATCACATTCACCTTCAGTGTACCTCCACCCTCAGGTCTCTCAGTATGGCAGTTTTTAACATATCTGCATTAGATGAATATCAGTTCTCTGACTTTGCCTTTGGCTCAGAGGAAACACTCTATCTCATAAACTCCAATTTTAATAGGAAAGAGGGGAAATATACTGTCAGGTGGAACTTAAAGAAAAACTTTTTTTTTTTTACAACTTTGGTTTCATTTTTGCAGCCCTTACCATCCTCTCCATCAGTTATGATGACACTGTGCTCAGCAAAATAAACTCAGAACTAGCACTGCTAAAAACCAGAGATCTGTGCAATTTGTTGACTAAACTATAAAATGTCACAATACTTTAATATTCTATTAATGTTCAGCACCATTGAATTGTTGTGTCTAAGATGTTAGCACCCCTAGCGGAAGTGCAAATGCCATCTCCGAATACCAGCACAGTTTGACAGCATTTTGATCTACAAAATGAAAATAAGGTAGTATGTAGGCTGTGTAAGAATTAACTGGCACATACCACATTCAGCAAAGGCATGTGGAGCATGGTGAGCATTACCAATTTTATTGAGCCAAGCTGAGCCAGGTTGCATCTAAAATGGACCTACTCTGGAGTGGGGCCCAAAGCGAGCCTGACCTAAAATGGGCTGCGAGGATATCTCGCATTCTGCAGCCAACCTGTGACAACCTCGTTTTCTCCCCCAGAACGAGCGAGTGTTGTGATACTCTAGAGAGAAAGATGTTTCTAAAAGTGTCTGTGACTCTGCGTTCAGCTCTCAGTTCTTTAGAAGATAATCTCTGCGGTTTCAAGTTTAGTTTCTCTCCCATGTCACTGTTTTATGTTCAGGGAGCTGCTGTATTTTTCTGTCAGTCACTTTCAGGCATACAGGAGTCGTGTCAAGTTACTGCTGATGAAAACCAAAAAAATTCCTGGTTTTGCTGCATCATAATAAAAGATTTTGAATAACTCAACACAGAATACACAATAATAACACGAATTTAAAGGCAGTTCAGTGTTTATCCGTCATTTTACATCTTCAGTCAAAAGACACACCTTTGAGCTGGTAGCCCTGTTGTAATGGAAATGCAAACCCCTGCTGTGCTGCACCAACGTGCCAGTCAAACCGAGTCAAGCCAAGTCAGCTCATGCATAGAAAAGTTGTATATGACAATATAATTTGGTCTGAAAACATAATCACATCAATGACTTTGCAAGATTTGCTTCCACTCAACCTTGTTGAGAGCAACAGCTTCTGTAAGCTGCTGGGCGCAAAATGATCACATCCAGATTAGAGCGCAACCATCAAAAAGTGATGGCAGCATTTAAGTGTTTTCTTATGTTTAGACTAGTTGGCTGTAGTCTAAATCAAAATTTCTGTTTAATTGTCAGGGAAATTAGTCACTAAGAATATCCCTACTAAAAACAGCTCAAATGGGCAAATGAACATGAGAAGTTAGACAAACACATGTCAGAAACTACATAAATGATATTACTTTAAGGATCAATATGTAGCCATTGTGCATGCAGACAGGAGTACAGCAGTCAAAATAGGGAGTTGGAGCCATACACTGTATATTAAATAGGTTGTTATTCTGTTTAATTTACAATCTATAGTAGAAGAGAAATGTTTCTTCCTCAGACATGGCAGACACAGGCAGGCTGCAGGAGCTCTGTAGGAGCACAGGATGTACACATCCTTGTAAATTGACTATAACAAGCGACACCACCTCCTCCACTGTAAGTTGATCAGCTGTTTACATTGACAGACAATTTATAGTTATAAAGTTTAGTCCGTTATCCTGTAAACAAAAGCCCACTGCTCTGAAACAACACACTCTGGATGATGAGTTAAGTGGCTGCCTGTCTCACTGCTGCCAAACTCCATTAACATTTTGCTCAATTTAATAATTATAAACATCTACGCCTTCTACAAGATTATTAATGATTTCTTATGATTCATAAACAGCCGGTTACTCATTCTGCAAAAATTCGTCATTAACTTGAACTCTGATTAATGTGAAACAGACATATTAAACAGTTATTCCAGTCTGGAGATTATGCAGTATACTTGATTCTGTAACAGCACATATCCCGAGGCAGTGAGAGTCCTTAACTCCTCATCTTCAGGTCTGTTCATGAACTCTACTTAACTGTGTCCCCTCGTGGGTTTTTATTGACTGGACTTATGTTATATTTACTCTGATAGAGTATATCTACTTTTATTTACTCTGACATGGAAATATCCAAAAAATTATAAATTGCATAAAATACTCTATTTGTTTTGTTTCACTGTCTTTGTATGGTTGTTTGAGCACACACCAAGACAAATTCCAATCAATACTTCACTGAGATGGTAATAAATGATTGAATCCTGAATCCTAGAATGGAAATTTAACAGTAACACGACAGCTGTAGTGTCCAATGTCAAGTAAAGCGAGTATTTCAACTTAACATGTTTCCTCAGTGACACATCGTGGTCATTTTATGATTTATTACAGTAAATATATTACAGATTTCTCCTTTAATTAAGAAGCCTCCTGTACCTGTATGTTATTATATAAAGCTTTTGTAGAATATTGGTGTCATCATTTTATAAAGGTTCCATGATTAGTCTGCCATGTATGAAGTTACATGGGACAATACGTGAACAGTTATTAAAAAATAGTTACAAGAGGGATATAAAATAAAATAAGTTCTCTTATGTTATGCTGGAGCGAGGTCTCTGTAAAGATGAGTCACAGCAGTGTCTGATTTCATGCAGCCTGAGTCTTATTTCATCCACTGACCAGACATTTGCCAGGAGTAGGCTGGGTAGTGGAATAACCTTAGGTCCAAGCTGAGCTTAGCTCTTATCCCTCCTCTTCCTGGGGCTGTCACACTGCTTATGTATGCGTTTGTTCTGGCTGGTCTGACTGGTGGTCAGAATATGTTGTGGGCAGCGATCGTCTCAAAATCCACTGCACTTAGTCCAACCTTGATCCTGCCCATTATCTGCCCATGAGAGGGAGGCGAAGCAGGTCTCAGGGGCACACAGGTACAGGGAGAAGATGATGATGAGAGTCCTGCCACAACTTACAACCAGGATGTACAGTAAATCAGTGAGACTGTAAGGAGCCAGGACAACAGCAAATGTATGTTCACACTACTGGTGACCTTGCTGCCACACAGCCAAACATGGCCAGCTACACTGTTGCCAAGTTGCCAGTGAAGTGTTGCTTGTGTGTGGTGTCAGCCAACATGGATTGCCAAGCTGCATATTTTTTTTGTTGATGTTGCAGTGAGAAAAAAGGAGAAGGGTTAAATGAAACTGGAAACTGGTTAACGGCAAGAATAAGTCCAGGAAGTGGACAAAAACGTGATTGGTTGATGTGTCCTGTGTCATCAGAGCGCTGAACAAAGTTGAAGCAAACTCAACTTTGATTTGTACTGTCTCACACACAAATGCAGGGACAAATGTCAGACATGTTTTTCATCAGGACTTTTCAACTACTTTCCGCCAACTGTGCGGTGATTGGTTGTGGATATGAGTGTAGACTGGCACTTGGGAGATGTTTAACGAGGCAGCTGTGGTAGATGAATGGATCAAAAACAGGACTTACATCCAGGAGACTGACCTTTGTGTTCAGTGGGAAGCTAAAGTCACTTTTAACTTTTTTATTTTTTAAAAACTTATTGACTTATTATTTTCAGTTTTCAGTCACAGTTTAGTTAGGTTTAGGCACAAAAACTACTTGGGTAAGCTTTAAAAAAAACTATATCTTAAATACATTTTAGATTGGTGTGATATAACTACCAACTTGTGCAGCTCTCTGGCAGGATCCTCCTCCTCAGTTCCACCAATTATGCGTGATGTATAGTTCTCTGCCGTGCTCACTGATCCATGTTCCCAGCCAGCCTAGGTGTTGTTTTGCTGATAGATCAGACAGAGGCTTGTCAAAGACAAATGTGACGTGACTTGCATCTTGCAAACTCTTAAAACAAGTCAGCAGCAGCAGCCCACTCAAACTTCCACTTTTCATCCTGTCAGACTGCTGTTCCTGACAGACTCCTGACACTAGCAGGGGAAGACAGAGATGAAGGTAACACCAAGCTTTTTCTTTACTGTTGCCAGCACCGAGATAATCGTGCTTGTGGCAATAAATAGCAATGCTTCATAATGGCGGAATGCTATATGGTTCACTTACCAATTACGTGACAGATATAGAGCCAAAGGGAGTGCAAATGACTGGGTATAGCTGGCAGTAATCCATCGTTCAGTTTTTCATCCGTGTCATTTCACAGGCAGCATGATGCCTTCCTCTGCTTCCTTGCAGAAAACATCAGCTCCACTTTGTCAAGCCTTTCCGTTGCTCCACCAATTTAGTATTCTGTAAGTCGACAGTGAGAAAATCAGGTCATGTAGCTTTTTGCCCTGCAGCATCTCTTTAACATAAAGCCGAGGTGTTGTTGAAGCAACACTGAGCTCTTGTTGAACATTAGTGCACAGCAGTGATTATCCCTCTCAAGGATGGAGCGCCTCTGGCTGGCAAGGCCCCCACGGCCTGAGGGACTTGGCGGGTAAAGTCCCCACTAAATCCCAATCTTTAGAATGAAACTCCTCCAAGAGGCAGCCTACCCCCTGAAAGGTGGGGAGCTGCTGCTCTAGAAAGATCTCAGCCTGTAGTTATCAAATGTTTGAGAGTTGAAAATCACTCCAAACTGGTAGAAAAATCAGATTGAGGCCTTTTTTGTCCTACCTTTAGGGAGTAAAAACATTCTCTCAACTTTCTTAAATTACTCCCGGTGCTCCTGGTGCAGCCCAGCCCTTTGCTATGGTAGCAGTGGCCTCAGTAGAAGGCCCTGTCCACAGTTGAGGTGAAGAGGCCTTTTCATGCCGTCACATGGTCTCCAGGACAGATTTTGCCCAGAATACACGGTGCTAAACTTGTGGCAGTTGCTGCCTGACTTTGGCTGATCAAATTGAAGGCTTCTGAAACGCCGCTGGTGGGGCGTGAAACAGCGTGGAGGATGGATCAAAACCGTGTCGCTGATGTGACATGCCTGATTAAACCATGGCGTAACAGTAGGTCTAATTTAATTGAAGAAGCATAAATCGGGGGGTTGTGCATCTTGCTGCTGGCACTTTTATCAACAGGTGCAAGATACAAATGTCTTGCACCTTTCTGGAGTCTTTTCAAGGATTCAAGGAACCAAAATAATATTCAACCAGAAGAGGTCACTCAGTAGAGTGCAGATCCTCACCAGGCAACAGATGGTGAAGCACCTACTGCAATGTCACCACACCTGCTAGATGCAACCAAAGTTTTTTCCAAAATTAACATGACCTCCACATACTGTATGTTGTATGGAGCAAGATTTCCAACTGAATCTATGGAAGTTAAAGCGTTACTCCACTCTGTGAGATTAAGCCATTGAGTATGTACTCACCACTATGCCGATGTGATGATAAGTGAAGATCTTCAGTTCACCAAACAATCCTGGAGTTTTAGGAGAAACAGGGTAGCAGCCTTATCCAGTACAATGGCAGTGAATGGTGACCACGGATAAAACGTTAAAAAAAGAACACAAAACAAACACAAAATGTCTCCATCCTGCTTGTGTGGTGTAATCCAAGTGTTCGCAAGCCGCAACATTAAAAATTAACCACAAAAGACGCCATTTTCGCCATGTTTTAACTGCTACCCTGTTTCTCCTAAAACTCCAGGATTGTTTGGTGAACTGAAGATCTTCACTTATCATCACATCAGCATAGTGGTGAGTACATACTGAATGGCTTAATCTCACAGACTATCGCTTTAAAGGTCAAACATCGACATTCTGGATATAAAATGCCATCACCTCATTATTTTATCCAATTAGATATTTCTGTGAAATGTTGTCATAATCAGTGTATGAAATCTTGAGTTATGGCCAAAAATGTGTTTAGTTAGATCACGGTGACTTTGGCCTTTGACCATCAAAATCAAATCAGTTCATCTTTGAGTCCAAGTGAACCTTTGTGTCGAGTTTGAAGAAATTCCCTCAAGGTGTGGAGATATCGCATTCACAAGAATGGGATGACCTGACAGTATACTACCTCCTGCCAAAAAACAAAAACAAAAACAAAAACAAAGGCACAAAAGTCATAAAAACAATAAAATCAGATGTTTTTCAAGGTTCTTCCAAAACTGTGAATCACAGGGGTCCTTTGGCATACAGTCATGACTGTGCACAAAAGCGATTAGAGCTGATTGGTCCAGTAGTATTTGAAAGTGTGTGTGATCACTGGACCTCCATCTTCTCTGCAGCTAATCTCACTCTCTCACACACATACGTACTTGGAAGTGACTGTATGATCCATGCCTGGATTGGGGATAATTATGTGTCATGCATGCTCAGATCTGTCATAACCAGTAGCACAGTGTAAACTCACGTGAACTCACCTATTTTCAGATCAACTGCGTCAATCAGTGAGGGGAAACTGCATTTACCATGACACCTCTGGTCATAACAAGTGCAACACACCCCCTCAAGCTTGCAATAAAGCTAATGCTACCTTGTGAAATGAGTGTTTAGTCTCATGTGGCCACTTCCAGATTATGCTTCCTTACAGCGGATCTTCATTTGGCCTGGTTTGATTGGTCAGTGAGTCTGGGAAGCGCTGCTAAAGAACACATCATGCCGTCGCACCTCCTGGAACACTGAGGAGAGGACACCCCAGAGAGCCGCTCCAGATGTACTTCTTTAATTGAACCCAGTACAGCTCACTGTGTCACATGTCGTCTTGGAGAGACTTGTGTGGAATCTCATGAATTTCCTAACTCTGGGGAAATCAATGATGTTTCACAACTCCTCAACTTCTTAAAGAAAATGTCTCCGCTGTAGCCCTCTGAAGCAATTCATCACCCCGGATGGTTCAATTGCTACTTTACCTCCGGCACGTATGATTATGTCTCCACTCCTCTCTCCTTTATTCCTTCTTAATCTCCTCCACCGTGTCTCCCCCATATGAGGTGGTATTCAATTTAAATGCAGCATGCTGTGTAATGTCTGTGCACTGCTGGCATTTCTATTCAGGTTCTCTCAACGCTACACCAGCCAACGGATGACGGTGCTCCATCTTTATTCATGTGTCTTGCCACCAATTTGGCCCTCCTACTGCTCTGCCTCCCACCCTCTCCTCTCTCCCCTCCTCCCACCGCCTGTTATGTGTCTGAAACGAAAGGTTATGACCTTTCCAAATCATTAAGACTTCCTGTGAGCCTGTTTTTATGGCTCATCAGACTGTGCAATACAGAGATCACTTTCCCTCTCACCACACTTGATAGAATGGTTACGTTTCTCGGCTGGAGATTCTTTTGTAAGCAGCTCAGATGAGCAATGTCAAATTGAATATTTGTCCTTGAGATGCTGTAATTCCTCAAAGGCATCTCCTTCTTGAGTTAATTAATGGAGCACAATGGTGATAAAAGTGTCAGTGTTGCTTCATTAACCCTTTCAGCTGTCATTCATGTACAGTAAATCATCATGATAACTGTACTAGGAGCATAATAGCAATGAAGGCTGTATCCCCCACAGAACGCTGCCTGGTGTGACGAGTGTCAAGGAGTGTCTTTTCATTATTTTCCACATTTTCTTTCACATATTAAGCCACTGAGACAGCTGGTATCACTGATATAAGTTATTGTCATCATAATGAAACTTGTCTTCAGCTTCATCCTGTAATAGATAAGCCATTATTATAAAAAGCTGTAGATAAATATGGAACGCTTGTGTTGCATACAATGATGGACAAAGTACTCAACCCTAGTACTTGAGTCAAAGTGTAGATACTCCTGGTCAAAAATTAGTCGACTACAAGTTAAAGTACTAGAGTACTTGCTTTTAAAAATACTTAAGTATTCAAAAGTACAAATTACAATTTTCTAATATCAATACATTGCTGTATTGTTTTCATGATGCATTTACAGAAGCTTGTAACTCTGAAACCACCTAATGATGCACTGACCTGCTTGTAGAAGCACTCTGCTTCACTAAAGCCTATAGAAACACCTATAAAAACTTCAGCATAGAAATACAATCAAAAACAAAAGGGACAGTTGTTGTCATTTTCTGATTTAACTGTATTAAAATTACCACATAAAATTAGATTGAAGCCGACTGTAAGGAGTTCTCCAAGTCTTTTAAATAACTGAGATTTCCTTCTGGCGTCAGGGGCAGTTTATATATACATTAATTATGTGGTATTTTTCACCCTGATGAAACAATCCAACATTAAAAGCCCACCTGGATTGTTCTTTGTTTTCTAATTATAATAACATCTTTAGATTTAATTTAGTCTTTCTCCTGCCGTCACCATTACTGAGTTTTGTTTGAATGAAAGAGGGAGAGCTTGCTTGGATGATGTATTTCTGCTTTTACATCAGTCCCAGTTGAGAGCAGGTACTGTGATTGGTTTTCAAAGCTCTGCTTAGACTAAAAATGAGTAACGACAACCTTCTTAGATATGTAGTGGAGTCAAAAGTACAATATTTGTCTTTGAAAAGTAGTGGAGTGAAAATCAGAAGTTTCCAAGAAAGCAAATAATCAACTACTGTACTGAAGTATATTTTTTGAGTATCTGTACTTTACTTAAGTAAATGTACTTTGTTCATGTCCACCACTGATAACGTTACGGTGCAAAATGATGAGTATGCCTCCTCCGGTCCAGTCAGCTCAAACTACAGTCTCAGGTGGCACTGACATACTTGCCAACTCTCTAGATTTTCCAGGGAGACTCCTGTTTTTCAGTAGTCTCTCCAGGTTTCCTCCCAGGGTCACAATTCTCCTGTATTTTCTCCCTAAATTTTAACATTTTTCTTGCATTAAGTTTTAAATGACTGGGGTACATTTTTTCTAAGAGCAGTTTAATTAATATAGCTGCCATTTTTCTAAGGGTATATGTGCACAATAGTCATTTTTGTGCTTTTATAAACAAATTTGAAATTGGACTAATAGTTAAGGTTAAATCCTGCTAAATTCAGCTCATAATTGTCAATTGGAAGTCATTTGCAGGCATGTGTTTGCAAAAAAAAAAGTCTGTTACATATTATTTTGTTATTTTTGTACTTTAAAACCAGAATACAGGAAACAAAGACCTCATTTTTGAGGTCTCAAGGTTGACAAGTATGGGCGTTGAAGACCTCCTCTTTCTGTGACCAAACATGTTAGTCTTTGGTATTTACGGGGATGTACAACACAATCCTGTACTTCAACTCCAACATGACAGTCTTGTCCACTTTCCTGAATGTCAAAGCATCTGAACCTCAGCCCTGCAGGACATGTTTTTTCATGAACTCAATTATCTGCCAAAGTGAAACTGTTGATTAACGAATTTGAACAGCACTTCTCTGACTTCAAAGCACCACAGTCAACCTTTGCCATCTTGAGAAGGAACGAGGGTCTCCATAGCGGAGGTAGAGACGTATCCGGCTGACCAGTTCCATGGCCTTACTCCAAAGAAATGCTGTGAGCTGGCATTAGAATTGGCAGAAAGAAGCAACAGTCAAGGTACAAGATTTAGTGCAATTTTACAACACAGGGTGACACAGCAACATGAACATTTTAGTCCCTTTTGCTACAAAAATAACAAAATGTTAGAGTGCCAAAGGTGAAGAAGGAGTCTTACAGTCTGAGGAAAGACAACTGGAAAAAGAAGGGTTTAGCTGGTAGAGTGGACATGAAATTACATCATTCAGTGGGTCAGGAGAGGCTAACTTGTCTTGTGATAGAATCAAATTATTTTATTTTAAGCTGAGATTGTGTCATTTAGTGGTATGCTGTCATGATTCCACCATAACGTGCGTCCACGATGTGGTTTTGATTAATCTGCGACGCTACCTGAATCAGGTCAACTGGGTGAAAAACACAGCTCATGAGGCCTGACTCGGGACAGAAACTGTACAAGTAAAAACACATCTTCAACTAGAAGAGGTCACCCAATAGCGTGCCGATCCTCACCAGGCAACAGATGGTGAAGCACCTACTGCAGTGCCACCACAACTGCCAGAAGCAACCAGCTGAGATTCAAGTTCAAGTTCTGCCAGCATTAACACGACCTCTACACAAGCTGAAACAAGACTTCAAACTGAAGCAATCGCTGATCACTTGTGGTCAGTTTGGGCAAGGATGTTTGTGGAATGTGCTTTTGGTATTGTTTCTGCACGGTGGAGGGTGATGTTCACCAGGATCAGTATGTCACCAACCCGTGACATCTTATGATGACATCTTACACACCGCCTAACTACCTGTCAAACCCAGACAGGGATTTGGATGCAACGCGCCAGACGTGGGGGGAAACAGAGGTTCCTGTGAAACTTTTGATGTGCGTGAACAGTTCGCCAAGTACTTGAACTTGGCAGAAGTTAGCGTCTCTTGGCAGGACAAGGTGGTTCAGGCAGAGATGCAATTCAAAGAGAATAGTTATAGTGGTGGTTTTGTTGCAGAAGTATTACTCAGTAATGTTGCTGGATAGAATGAGGGTTTTTCCTTCCAGAAAGCAGTTCACACAGATTAGCAATTAGTCATCGCTGTGATGCGCTTTGCTAGTATCACATTTTTATTTGTTTTTGTATTTAAAGATTAAACAAATGTGTTCCCATCATTTATAAGTTCTTAACTGATCGTATAGTTTTGTCCAGTATTCATATTTTAAAGCTTGGGGAAATGGAAATGTCAGTGTTTCGCTGGGCTTCTCAATCAGACTTTACTTAAAACCTGACAAAGAAAATTATTGAAAAGAAGTGTCAAGTACTTGATGCTCTGGTGGCAAAGGGTATCTCCTCCAATATGCATCCTCTTTGAGGTTGTCCTTAAAAATTGTTTGAAGCTGAAAAACACTCAGAGCTGTATGAGCCCTCAAAGATCAACTTCACCTTGTCCGTGTTTACCCCTATATTAAAATGTCCCTGAGACCCTGTGTGTATGTGTGACCTTACTCCCACCTGATAATAGTTGCGGAGGACCACCCACTCCCAACCAGCATCACTCATGCTGGCTACAGTGCCAGTATTTTTCCACATGGATGGTCGACTTCTCTGTGTGCATATTGAGTTTTGCCAAGTGATAATGAGTTGGTTATGCAGGGTTCGGAAGCGTAGGTTATATTGACTGGGACTGAATTAATTTACTAGATGGTTTTAACCATGGGACCATGGATACACGTTGATTTGATCGATTTATTTTAATGTGCAATGTAAAAACACCCACAAGGTTGCCCTGCTGCGTCACATTGCCTCTGGTGCAATGAGGTTTTTAGTTTAATCATTTTAAGCTCATTTTTGAGACAGAAATATGTAGTTTTTAACCTAACTACAAGTACCCTTTTAACATTGTTAAACAGTTGCAAACAAGTGCAACTGCAGGAATGAACATGGAGGAGGCTGGAGGTTCTTAAAGGGACAGTTCACCCCAATAAAAAGAAAGTAGTTCCCATGTGAAGTTGCTCACAACCAGGTCTGTGGATTATCTTGAGTAACTGGGTTATGATTTTTGGAAAGTGACGCTGGTTTTGAGTTTCTCAAATGTATTTTTTGGTGCCTTGAGCACCACAAGCTGAGTGCCATTTAGTCCAGTTCTTTTGGAGAGAATCCTGGCCGATATCTCCAAAACTCTGCAGCTCACACCAAACAAATCTAAATGGATAAACAGCATTATAGGCCTGGGAAAAATGAAAAAGTAAATAAGATGACGTAGTGCCTTTGTGCAGAAAGCCAAGAATGGCCATATCATCTAACTACATAACACAGATCCTGGGTTACAGGCTAGATATCATAATAAAACAGCTTATTGTTATATTTTAACACTATTGTTCAGAACAGCAAAGAAGAAAGAAAGGCCAGAAAGGTAAGTTTAAGGTGGTAAAACAAAAGTATTGATGTAGATGCTGCTGATGCAGTCTGCGTACAGATGATTCAGCCTCTTCAGGGCTCTTTTTTAAGTGTCTCATGTTGCTGTGTAAACCCAGAGCGCTGATTGCCAGACCTCTTTCATTGCTGACAAATATCACTAATTGGCACCACCTATGTCTCAAGGGTGATTTTAAGTTCTTCTCCATTACCAGCTGTCAATAACAGCCAAGGGCAGGAGTGTGCGACTTCAGAAATGTTAATGTTGGTCTGGCAGGATTTATATGTTAATGTAAACTAATTATGAGAATAATTTTGCCCAGGTGAAGTGCCCTCTGGAGTACCCTCCAAGAAGAGAAAATTTGGTAAAGTGCCCACTACAGTGCCCTTCCAGTAGACAAAATGTGATAAAGTGCCCTCTAGAGTACCCTTCGTTGGACAAATGTGGTAAAGTGCCTTCTAACGTGCCTTTTAAATTGATAAAATGTGATAAAATGCCCTCGAGAGCACCCTTTCAGTGGA
The DNA here is from genome assembly GCA_027495735.1 of Lutjanus campechanus. Classification (NCBI taxonomy): domain Eukaryota; kingdom Metazoa; phylum Chordata; class Actinopteri; order Lutjaniformes; family Lutjanidae; genus Lutjanus; species Lutjanus campechanus. The sequence continues at coordinate 17,984 of JAJHUR010091302.1, forward strand.
CAAAATGTGATAAAATAGCCTTTAAGGTGCCCTTAATGGACAACATGTGATAAAGTGCATCATGACTTTTGGCATGCTGATGCCCCACCACATACTGCTGGTGCCCTTATTTTTTCGCCTCTGCCCCTCAGACAGCACAAGTCCATCACTGTGTTGGGGTTACTTGTGGTGGTCCATAAAGCACCTTTGATGAGGTCATCTGGGTGGTCTCTGCCATCACTGCCATCACACTAGATCATCCATCCAGTGGACAAAGTATCGCAGTGTCGCCCTCTGGAGTGCCCTTCCAGTTGATAAAATGTGGTCAAGTGCCCTCCAAGAAGAGAACACATGATTAAGTGCCCTCTTGAGTGTCCTTCCAGTGGGCAAAATGTGGTTAAGAGTCCTTTAAAGTGCACTTCAAGAAGAGAAAACATGTTAAAGTGCCCTCTGGAGTTCCCCTCCAGTCGACAAAATGTGGTAAAATGCCCTTCCAGTCAACAAAACATGACAAAATATATCACATCTTTCAGCACGCTGGTACCCCACCACATGTGGTCAACGCCCTTTTCATTTTCTTTGCCCCTGCCCCGCAGGCAGCGTGAGTCCGCCACTGAAACAACATATAGCCGTTTCCAAAATGACACATGGGTCCACTGGAGAGTTAGAATACCAGCAACAGGTGCACTGGACCTTCATGGTACCAGACCTTTGTCGTCATGTGGTAATGTTGTGAAATGGACGTAGTTTGGTTAGGTTTCGGAAAAGATCGTGGTTTGGGTTGAAATATATATGTTAGTTATGTAATGTTGAAGTCAGCTTACAGTACGTACATGATGTTACTTAACTTCAACCTAAGTTAAGTTTGGTTTCACAGAGAACATGAACAGTAGTTTCTGGAGAAAGTTTGGGAGTGTCTGACCCCATCCATCCATCTCGATCTCCTCTCTGTGTGAACTTTGTTGCTCTTTATACCACATCACTTGACTCCCTCCTTTGCTCCTGCCACAAGAAGTCAGCAACTCACAATAAATGTAAATATGGGTCTTAATAAGCTGCTTGCACAGACAACCTATATGGTCATTTTTCCAGTGAGGGCAGGCTGGTTCTGTAGGTAACTAATCCAGCTTCTTCTTGCACCAAACGATCATTAAACAGCTCTCAGAGCTCCCTCCAGGGACCTTGCATGCATCCCTACTAAATTATTCACAGTGCTGGTTTGTACAGCATATGGTCAGTGCAGGTTTTCCCACCATTCCTCTGTCCTATTTTCCATCGCTGTTGGTGAAGTTTCTTTACATGTTGGGCCTGAGTGTGCTGCTAATTGAAATAAATCAACCCAATTTAGCCTGGCTCCCCTGCACCCATCTATGGAGGTGGCTGCACATTAAGGAATTGAAGTAAGAGTGACGGTGTGTGTGTGTGTGTGTGTGTGTGTGTGTGTGTGTGTGTGTGTGTGTGTGTGTGTGTGTGTAATGAATAAATGAATCAGAAGGGGCCTGGACAGTTGTTAAGAGCCAAGATTGGAAATCACTCCCTCATAAATCATGCAGCTGTTTCATTCTGGTGACAGGCACCGTGGCCGCCTGTTGGCCCACATCACACTCTCAAACACACAACCTGAGACCTGAGCTGTTGTTACTACACTCACGAACAGGTTGGAGGATAAAAGAAGACTGAAGACTGGGTTTAAAACATTTAAAGAGTTTACAGCCATGACAATTAAAACATGTAAAACATTTTTTTATTTCCTAGAAATGTTCCCAGTAAGGATTATACAAGTGTAAATTCATGGAAAGCTTCCTGGAAAGAACATCATATTATGTCACTTGGTCCTAATTAAGGAAAATGGAGTCAGCAGTTCTTGCCAATTAGTAGCTACTAGAATATTTTGGCCGGTGCAGAGCAGGCGGGCTGAACATGCAATGATGTTAAGAAGTCACTTGAACTTGAATTGGATTCCTGTCCTATGACTGGTGTCTGATGACTTTAGACCTGCCTTCACAAAACCTATAACACAATGACTGCTGTCTTTACATGGCAGATGCAGTATTCAGCACACCAACTCTTAATGGACAAGTTGCACAGGAGACATTTTGGCTTGTCCCGGTGGGAAAAATACAGGTGGACTTAATGGAACTGAGCCGTCATATTGTTCCAATAACAGTGACAGTGAGCCAGCATGCACAATAGCAGGAGCTCCCCGAAGTGGAATGCAACAGTCATTAATACCTGTGAGTGACCTGCTATGACATGTCAAAATGTCCGCTGTGCAACCAGCCCATTTAATTTTACTTCTTATAAATGTCACACACCTCTCATTCATTTGAAAACAAAGAAGACACAAAATTTAAAAAAGCCATTTAGGCCTAATTAGTCCATTAATTAATATTTTCACTTTCTTACAAAATTTATATCATTTTTTATTAGATTATATGAGGGATTCTCCAGCAGCAAATTCTTTCCACAGAGGTGGCTGAAGCTCGTCATCTGGTTTAAACTGGTTCAGTGACATCAACAGTCTCTTATTTATCACAGCCAATCAGTGTGATGGACAAGTGAGAACACAAAAACATTTATAGACATATTTTACAATTTTTTAATAACTAAAAGCAGTAATTATGGCCTTCAAAAGTGATTTGATCACACTATTTTACAGAGTCATATGTTGTTTTATCTATTATTACAACGTTTCATATTCAGGACCAACAGGACAGAATTCGGGACAACTCCTTGTCATTCTGGACTGACATGACCTCTTTCAGGACATCTGGTCACCCAGCGTGAGTTTATTCATAAAATAAATTAGATACAGTCTTTTTTTAAAAGCCATTTAGGCCTAATAGCCTATTATTGTTTAATATTTTCACTTTCTTGCAAAAATGTCTATTATTTTTATTTGACTAAATCAGTGTGAACAGACTCTTAAGAAATGTGAAATTCAAAATAACAAGAGAGGTAACTAGAAATGAGAAAGGTTAAAAATGTGGGAGATTTGCATGAAAATATTAAACGGGAGGATTGACAGGTATGATTATATGTTAAATTTGGTGAAGGGTTAGCCTGTAGAGCTACTGATCAATTGAGTTTTGGAGATATCAGCTGTAGTGATGTCTGCCTTCCCTCCAATATTATGGGACTAAATGGCACTTGGGTTGTGGTGCTCAAAGCACCAAAATAATACATTTTTAAAAATTCAAGGCCAGAGTCTCTTTCCAAAAATCATGATCCTGTTACTCAAGATAATCCACAGACCTTTCCCTAGACAAAAAAAAAAAGAAGTAGCCCTGGCAAAATCGAAAAACTTGAATTACTGATGAACTCACCAACTTAATTAAGGAGAGCTACAGATTTAAGTTTGCTTAACAGAGTGTTTTACATAATTGGGTTGAACTTTTCAGTTAACAGCCTGTCTTATCATTTTCTTGCCATAATAGACAACTTAAGGATAACAAAGGGGTAATGTGAAAATAAGATTATTTCCAACAATAACATTATCTAATCAATGACTCATGGAAACTTTTGATTAATAAAAACAGGCTGACTCACCAACTTCTGACTTTTTACAGGCTGGGTTTTATTATTGAAACATCCCCTCCTTTCCTGCAGACTTTCCCTCCAGATTCTGAGCGGGAACAGCCAGGTGACCTCACACTGTGGACCTCTGAGGAATCATCTCATCATTAATATATGATGGAGCTGTGCCATGTGGTGCTTTATATGTGATGAGAAGGATTTTAAAATAAATCTTGAATATGACCAGAAGCCAAATACGAAAGCCAAGACTAATAAGCTAATAGGGGTCATTTTAAAATGCAATTAAAGAAACTTGTGGATGCATTGCCATACATAATAATATGTACTTGCTGCCACAGTGATTCGTCCTCTCTCAAGTCTGTCCTGCACATGTACAAAAGTTGATTATAAACCTGTTTAAGAGTGCACACTGTCAAAAACATTTATGAATTAATCTTTACCTCATGACAGAAGTGGGAACAAAGAATTTTTTGCAAAGTCACAAATAAGTCTCAAGCCTACAAACATAGATACGTTCCTGCAACATCGCAATTTTGACATATCATTTGTGAAACAACATTACAGCAACGTCACCATTACAACATTGCCATTAGTTATGTTGCTGCTATGCTGCTGAATCATTACAACCATGTCCCACGTCCTCTGCATGACGTTTCTTTCTAAGTTATTTTTTTGGCCATTTGTGCCTTTATTGATAGTGATAGCTGAAGAGGAGACAGGAAACGGGACAGAGAGAGGGGATGACACACAGCAAAGGGCTGAAGGCAGGAGTCGAACCAGCGGCTGCTGCAGAGGACTACAGTCTCACATGGGTCAGATGCTCTACCCACTGAGCTAAATGTCCGCCCTGCATGACGTTTCTTGTACTTAAGATAATGATGTTGCTGCAACATTGCACCTCCAAAAAGTGATGGAAACAGCAACATACCGTCAATGTTTAAAATAATTTGCTGGCAACTCTGGAGTCTCACTCGGTAGGTTGGGTGTTGCATAAGTTACATTGCAACTGTGTTTCTGCAACAACTTTGTGTTAGTAAGGTCTTTGTCCTCAAGTCCCAAGTCAAGACAACAGGTCCGAAGTCACGCAAACTTTGAGTTTTGAGTCCTAAACAAGTCATAATGTAACAGTGAGTTTCTAGTTTCTAGTTTTACAAACTTACTTAGCTGTTAAGCTAACGTTAGCTAAGCATTAGCTTGCTAACTATGTTAATATTAGCACTGACTTAGTGCTTTTTGTGCAACTTCAACAAAGTTGGAAGTTGTTGCATCTCTGTGATGTAATTTTGAAACCACACATTTGGCAAACTTTAATTTTTGTTGATGTTGGCCACTGTGTAGTTTTTGTTTTTGAATGTCTTTATTATCATTTTTTTCCATCTGGAGCTCAGTAATGTAATGTACGTACTTCATGCTTCTCTCCTGCATCTTGATTGGATGCTCTCAGATTGGTTCAAACAAAGTGGATCTTGTTTGAACTGAATTGCTGAGAATGAAAAGTGTTAGTTAATGTGAGCAGATGAGAATGGGTGAAATTTAGGACAGGGAGGTTGGGGATAGATGTGCCATGTCAGAGGGATTTAAAAAAGAAAGGTTATTATTAATATTATGAAGAATAGTTACAGATTCTGGCTGTGTTTACAAGACACACTTACTTTTGCACACCAGTGTGTTACATTCATTTAAGTCTTTTTCAGCAGCTAAGATTGTCGTTAAGCACATAAGTGATTTTATCAGAACATTTTCACAGATTCATATGTTATTCATATTATCTATTACTATCATGCTTAATTTTCATGACTGAGAGGACAGGATCCAGGACAACTGCTTGTTATTCTGGACTGTCCTGACTTTTTTTTCAACACATCTGGTCACCCTGATGTTAGTTAATTCAGGAAATGAAGGGGGATGAAATGATTCATGGACTTTTAAATGACAGACTTTTTCATCTTTGGACTTGAAGGGAAGGTAAGTATTTTCAAGTCCAAATAAAGTCACGAGTCACTGGTGTTGAAGTTTAAGTTGTTGCAAGTCTTTTGATTCACTCAAGCTGAGTTTAAAATAATCAAATTTGTGACTTTGAGTCTGACTCAAGTTTCAGTCATGTCAGAATCCCCCAGTCTGCTGTATATAGTCCTCAAATCACAGTTGTTCAGGGATTACTCATTAACGCTGCATTAGTTATCAGGTCATTCCTGAGTCATTCCTCACTCGTCCTCAATAACTCCTCACATTTTTGTGTAGTGTTACCCAAGTTTTTTGTTTCTTTTTCAACTGCATCTAACTTTTCCAACTGCGTCTAGAAACACAAACAGTATCATATGTACTCACTGTGCCCTTCATTGACTTTTTAGCCTAACCTTAAGCCTCAAAACAGAATGACCCTGTATTCTAAACTAGTATCCTAACTGTGAAAGAACATCCTCACATGGTTTGTCCTTTTTCTCATCGTTGTGATGACATTTTGTCCTCAAGAGTAAAAAGAAAAAACTACAAGGACAGACACATATGTTTCCACAAATCACTCCACCCCGTGTCTGTCTGCCCGCCCACCAGCTACAGTAATTACATCGAGCCGGAGCAAACTCGCGGGGAATCTTGGCTGAGAAAAGAAGAAGCTGTTTGAGTTTTCGATTTCAAGGTCAGCCAGTAAGGTCTGAGTGAAAATCGAGGCAGTCTTGCAGAGAAGTAGCATGGAGGAGAGAGTGCAGACAACCCTCTGAGCGCCGGGACCGTTCCATAATGAAACACTGTGCCTCTGAGGCCCATTTCAGCTGGGAGGCAGCCGAGCTTAGCCGCAGAGGTGTTACAGTCGGGGATAATCTGCGTAACTGTCTGTATTCTTATTTGAAACAGATCAGCTGAAGGTGTGATTGTACTGTACATCATTGTGCTTTTTTGCTCCTGAAAGTGTGAGTGATGGCATGAGACCACCTAGACGACCTCATATCGAGTGCTTTATGTAGCACCACATGTGACAGAGGGTCCTCAGCCATGCATGAAATGGAGACCCCAACACAGTGGTGGATTCAGGCTGTCTGAGGGGAGGGGGGGCACCGGGGCACCAGCCATATGTGGTGGGGCACCAGCATGTCAAAAGTTGTGATGCACTTCATCACATTTTGTCCATTAAAGGCACCAGAAGGCACTTTACCACATTTTATCCACTGAAGGGCACTCTATATCAGTGGTTCCCAACCCTTTCTCTTTGAAGCCCCTCCCACTTGTATCTCAGGAAGTCTGAAATCTTCTTAAATAGTTTTGTATACAGACTTTTGTATAAATTGTGATTCTAGCTAACATTTAAGCAAACCTAATTCTGAAGACCTCAGAGCAGACAAGGTCTTGGAGACCACTGGAAGGGCACCCCTGCCCCCTCTCTGAGCCCATCAATGCCCCACTAAAAGCTGCTGACAAAACAGAAAGAGTGAAGACGGTACCTTTTTAAATGCTCTGATTGTAATAATTTAGCAGATTAGAGAATATGAGTTTATTTGCTTCAAGAGGTGAGGATGAATCACTGTGTTCAGCTGTGGATGAGCACAAATAAACAGTCAGAGTCTGAGGCTTTGTCAGAGTGCAGAGCAGCAGTTTACTACTTAGCAAGCAGCAATTCTCTGCCACCACATCCAACTATTGATTTAAAACTCTCTGCTCTCTGCAGAATGTGCTGCGCTATTGTGCTTTGGACATGGAAATGTCTAAAGCATAAAGAATTCATCAAAATCATTCTTTTCTTTTCTATTTTATCCTACTGACACACACATTTCGATTCCTTCAGTCCCGGGCCAAAGAAGACAATTTTTGCACTCAGGGTTCAGCATTATTGCTTTTTTTTTTTTTTTTTTCACTTGCCTGGTTGAGCAAGTGGGTCAGAGGTCCATTTTTACTTGTCCCTGTACAAATTCTTTTATTTATTAGCAGTTTTCAAATAACAGCAAAGACCAAAGTTTTTCAAATTTTTGTGTTTAATCTAAGGCTGCAATGTTTATAAAATGTCAGAAAATAGTGAAAAAGCAGTTTAATATAATAAATGAGGATAAGTGGGAAATAATATCCATATTTTTCTGTCATTTTGGATGAAAAATTACTCAAATTGCTATTAAAATTAATAGTTAAATTCCTTGCAAGTGAGTTACCAGACTTATTTGCTTGACAAGGGCAAATAGGCAACTGTTATTATTGACCCCTGGTACTATCTCTTGGTTGGCTGGTAGGGAGATAGAGAGAGAGGATCTAAACACAATACAATCAATGTTTCATTGTGACTCAAAGTCCTAAAAAAATGTCATGGCAATACCATTATCACACGCCCACATGCACACGACAGAACAGGACAAATTAAAGACAAAACTAAGGTTTCCAAGTAGCTGATGAATGCTGAGTTATTTTGCTGATCCACTCAGTTTACTAAGCTTCTTAAATTGTGCTCCATATCTTATGAAATTGTTTCTCTTTGTTGCTGTCCTCGGACTCTGTCCTTTGAAAATCCAAGTAATATTTCATTAGTGTTTTCCATTTTTGAAATGTCGGGGCTTCCTTATTTTTCCAGCGTTGCAATACAAGCTTCTTATAAACTAATGATGAAAGAAGAATTTGCCATCCCACTGGGTATCTTATTTTCCTATTTCACATTTTGAAAGAGACAAGTCACCGGTGAAAATGCAACTTTACAAGTACATGTTCATAAAAACCATTCCTCAATGTTCTCCCAAGTTCTCTGAATTTTCTCACAATACCAAACAGCATGAGAGGGAGTCACTCAGAGTCACATTTTAAACACTGATCTGAGGAGCTGGTGTCAAATTTATGAATTATCTGTCTGATTAAACGTAAATTTTCATTAGTGGTGATATGTGAGATGTAAACATTCCTTCCATTATTTTTGTTTGCATCTGCCATATTAAGATCTTTATCCATTTATTATATACATTTAGTAGCAGTTCTTTATTGCTCTCAGCTGTGGTAAGAATATTGGATACAGCACCTCTCAGTTGAAACTCTGTTTCCAAGGTCAGATTTTCTTTTTCTTTTAGTTTATGAAATGAAATTACTGAGTTATGGTTTATAACATCTACCTCTTCTTCTCATCTGCATCCCAAAGTTTCTCATTAGCTTCAAACAGGGTTGTTTTAAGATGAGATATTTGTTGGAAATACTTATAGTCAACATTGACGATGGAATTCTAATATTTAAATTTGCATTGAAAAATTCACATTACACATGGTAAACAACAAACAACTTCCCTTATTATTATTATTATTATTATCATTATTACAATGCCTTTTTGGCTTTTCTTGTATTATTTCACTACATTTACTTTGGACAGACTTGTAATTTCACGCACAGATGTCAGAGACGAAAAATGTTGTAGTATAGTACGAGTACGTAAGTATAAAGAGCAACAAAGTGTGCATGGAGGAGGTGGAGGTAAACAGATGAGTCAAACAAACAGGACTGTAACGCAGGAGACTGCAGTGGCGTGTTATGTAAAACCAAGTCAGTGTCGAGTTATTTTAACGTTACTATGCAAGTTAACTTGTGCAACATACTTAAAGCGATATTCCACCCCAGAATGATCATCCACTCAATATGTACTCACCACTATGCTGATGTGAAGATGGGTGAAGATCTTCAGTTCACAAAACAATC
>JAJHUR010091305.1:0-16338 GCA_027495735.1 Lutjanus campechanus
TTTCCCCCCCCCACAAAAAAAAAAAAAAAAAAAGAAATCTCCTGCCTGCCACCTGCACTGAGGCTGACAACTGACCAGAATGGCAGCAAGGAGGGAAAAACTATGGTCTGGCGATGGCACAAAGGGAAAACAAGGGTTTATAAATGCTAAAAATATAAAATGGAGATAGGTCAAGCCTTGAGAAAAGAGTCAATATGTACAGTATCTGTGCACGTTCCTCCTATGGCAGGATCTGTGCATCTCACTTCTGCATTGTTGGTTCGGTGAAGGACTCGACTGATGGCAGAAACATTACCTCTAAGGAAAACACATTAATTTTGCTTCTCTTTCGTTTGACTTCCATCTCATGCTTGTGGATATTTCTGGTTTACAAGGACCAGGAAGGATTGTGAAAGAAGAGAAGGAAAAACGGGATGATGGGAACTGTATGACCAAAATACCGGGGACGTTACCGTGACAGTGCATCATCCATGGAATCATCTTCTGCTGGTGTAACACTGATGGTCGATGGACAAGAAGAGATGGAAGTTTTTAGTAGTGGCCATTTGTTTTCTCTCTTTCTCATTTCTTTCAGCCGGTCTGCTTTGTCTTCCTGTGTATACGTGTCAAACATGACAAAAGACATGTCTAAATATGTCCAGGAGAGTAGTGCTAAACCCGTCAAGCTGCTGATAAAACACTAATGCTTACACTAAAATCTCAATCATTTTTTTTTTAAAGTTTGTCTGTTACTCCAGGGTTGTACTGCTTAATTGTTTCATATTCAGTTAAAAGAAGCTGAAAACAAATAGTTTTGCATGTTGCCTGTTAACACTGTGTCCTAATGACCAGCCTGTGCAGATGATTTATCAGTTTTTATCGACCCCTGAACACATCCTCGTGCCGATGAGACATTATGTGAGGCGTGCTTTTAAAGACATAAAGTTAGTAATATTTAGGTTCACCCGCTGTAATATCAGTAGATACATAGAAACAGTTAGTAGAATTAATGGCAGAACAGCTCACAAGTTAGTGTGTACTTCCTTTTTGTGTTTGTCCATTTTCGCCCCGACATGAGTGGATGTTTAAGAGGAACACGAAGGCTGTCACCACCAGTGAATGTGCCCACAAAAGAATTCATAAACTTGAAGGAATACATGACTTGATAAAAGGTTTAAAATATGTGCAGATACGTAGAAAGTCGTGAAATTTTGGTCACACCTGTCGTGGGTTCTGAAGAATGTCTATAAAGTGATTTGCCTGGATGAAAATGAAATGGGATTGTTTTGTGTAAATCAAGGAAAGTATAAAATGCTTTCCTTTCTTACTTTAGTTGTGAGTGTATTTGTTTCGTATGGTTGTACATTTGCGCATATTCCCCCTTGGTTTTAATGTAACCAATTACGTCTGATTTGGGGACGAGAACTGTATATGTAGCACCGGACACAGCTGTGTATTGTCACTGCTTTATGCCATGCTATGGATGTTTTACATGATATTGAAAAAGAAGTAGTCCTTGCTGTTGGGAAGTACTGAATACATACAGTTTATTTTTCAAGTTTACGTCACTCTAAAGACATCAGCTGCTTTCTTGCAGATGAGGGTTAAATATGGTGTTGCCCAGGGAGCCAAACCTACAAAAGTACATCCTGAATTGCCGTAACGTCTGCATTTATAAACTGATAAGGAACACAACAAACTATGAATTTAAAATGTGTGTACTTCATTATAAAAGTTCGTTACAGCAATAATCAAATTTGCTGTGTTTTGAGTCTAAAGGGTTTTTCTTTTTTTTTCTTTTTTTTTTTTTGAGCTTTTATTAACGGCAGATCAACGGGAGCAGATCAAAACAAGGCTTTGTACTAAAATATTGTAGTGACGGCCCACATTTCCCTTCATGTCCAGACTGACTAGTTAAGTTTGCTGCACTATGTTCCAAAACCCAAATGGTACTTTTTTAAAAATCTTTTGCACCCATTTTGAGTCCCAATCCTAGGTTTGGGAAAAGACTGTAGTAAGATGGTAAAGGTCGGTTGCATGTGAATCTGCTCTGAAACAAATGACAGTGGAAGATCAAGCTGAGTTTCCCCAAAACACGGTGTAACAATGAGAGTTTATAAAAAGTGAACAACTTCTTGATTATGCACATTTGGCCTAGTATGGCACTTGAAAAACATTTAGACTGGGTTATGTTATTTGTTAGCTAGCTAAATAGTTAACAGAACATTACATTGTTTGATAGTTAGCTAAAAAGCTAGTTAGCCTAGTTAGCCGATTCATGATGGCTCAGTAGAGAAGCTCTAATTTCTCCTTCTTTGGAAAAAACTTTTTGGCAAAATTGATGGAGCAATCAATACTGCCAAATAGAAGATTAAAAAACAGCAGAGTAAGGGGAAAAAAAGAGACTGCCTGGTAGACTATTACCACAGATCAACTGGAGAGAAATGAAGAAACACGTCATAAAACTTAATTGGGTTGAGACTGTCCCTCAACCTTTTTGAGGAACTTGATTATTTGCTCAATCTATCTCAAAAACAGTCATTTAAAAGTTAAACCTCCTCAAGTGCAAGTTTAAAGTTAAGATTTGATCACATTTTTGTGCAGTGTTTCTTCATTTTAATCTAGTTCTAAAGTTTGATGCAACATAATTTAAAGTTATGCCAATGATTGAATTGGGTTTAAAAACATAATCCTCGGTGCAACCCAGCCTTGTTCTTTAAAATAACTTAAACCTTGATACACTCTTGTCCAGGTTATGTGAAAGGTGGCTGGTAATATAAGTACAGTTCTACACTTTACACCCTCATGGTAACATTCAGAATATTCTGTTGAATCACATCCACAGGATTTCAGATCAGGATGTGAAGTTACTTCTGAACCGCTGTGTGCATCCACTCTGAACAATCTTACTTTGATTATCTCTGGAGGTACATTGCAGTGTTTTTGGGAAACTTCATGCCTAATGCTCTGCTATTTTTTTTTTAAATCACATTTGCAACTTCAAGGTTTTACATGTTTATGAAAATCTATAGGATACAGCAAAAGTAAATTTCTGTAATTCACTGAATGGAGATATTGTGTAATGTATGACTCCAAATGACTGCATCTCTTAAGAGTTTTCTTGCTCGGAGAGCATTTGTAGAAGTGTGATCAGGAAAGGGAGACATGTTTTGCTCTGGTCAAAGTACCGTATGCAGAGAGTAAACAGAAACAAAATGTGAATTCTGTCTATTAACCTGTAAGAGGGTATCTCCTTTCTCTTATCACTGATGTTTCCACAGCATTTGAAGTAAACAAGCATAAAAAAATTACATTTTGTTTGCAAATAAGGTGCCATGTGTGTAGATAATTAATGACTTGCATAAAGTAGAAAAAAGACCTGTACAGTACAGTAGGTCAGGTGATTTGTCACTAATGGAGCTTCTAGCTGAGGTGTGTTTAGGACCTGTAGCTGTGTACAGTTAACACTAACACTGAGGGAATGACTATGTGACTGACTATGGTGCTGATTTTTATTTTTTTTTACTATCATTAACATCATCCTGATAGATTCACACACAGGTCGTCGTGGCCATCTTCTATCGAGTGCACTACTTCTGGCCAATGTCGTCTCACTTGGGGAGTCTAAAGTAATTGCATTGTAACAGAAGCTATTTATTTGCAGTTGTGTGTTTTTAATTTATTTTTCAAGAGTGGGAAATAATTCAAATGCAGACGGATGCTTTTTATTTGTCAGGTGCTTATTATGATGATTGTGAAACTGGTTCCATTTAGATTTTAACAGTGTTAAAAGTTCTGTGTATAGTGCAACATATCAAAAAATAAATATTAGATATCTGAAGTTTGATCGTGCCTTGTGTTTCTGTCATTTCTAATTGTCTTTTTTCACAGCAGCCATTTTGACATGACATAGTAACAGTGTATAAACACAGGTGTTACCAATGATACTGATTAAGGTTACATTCCGTTCAGGTCTAACAGAGCTGGGATGTTCCTACTGACCTTTTTGGAACCTTGGTAGACTTTCTCCTTTCCTGTTTCCTGTCTGCGATATTTTTTTCTCAGGATGGCAAAGGCATGTCCTGCTCTACTCTGAATCTGATTGGCCAGTACTCCTTGCCTTCACTGGTTTGGGTCATTTGGGTTGGGTAGGTTATTGGCAGGTTTGGAGATTACATGTAATGGGATTATGTAATCGGGATACAAAAAATGGTAACTGTATTCCATTACAGAAGAAAGGGGTGTAATTACATTACAGTTACATTTAACAAAAATGGGGATTACAATTTTAAAATACATTTTAAAATAAAAAATATACACAGGACACAGAATGGAATACATTTATTGCAGGTTAAGGGAAGTTTGAGTGTGAAGTGTGAGTAGCATACTTAAAGTACATTTAAATGTGTACAATTACTGCTGTTAATCTAGACTTGCATTTGCCCTTAACAAAGTAAGGAATATCTGAAAAAAACTATTAATAAACTTAATAATGTGCAGGATGCGCATCATGCTACTCTGCAGGGCAGTCCATCTGAAGGGAACCCCAGATCTGCAAAATATCTAGCAACAGTGAGTGTGTGCACCAGAAATAAATAATGAGATTTTCACAAATCAAGGGTTTGCGTGCTGAAGGGGAGGGGCAGGGGCTTCTGCAGTCTCAGATGAACTCAAATGCAGTAGTCAGCATTACAACATACTTTAAAATGAGAAATGTAAAAACTAAAACATAAACTTAGAAAAGGAAAAATGTTTTTCAAAAAGGGAACTTATCCGCTCAGAGGCCAAGAGGGCAGGTGCTTGAGCACCCTCTGGTGTCTGTGCTTGGGCCTGGGTTGGGACCCATGGCTTTATATGAATTTACCACTGTTTGTTTTGTTTTTTTTTAACTACTGCCCTTTATGAAGTTAACAAAACCATGCACAACAAGATCAGCTCTTTCTATATAGTATACTAGTTAATGGTTTTTGACATTATGTTTTGTGGTTATTACAGTGGAAACGCCACTGCTTTAGTCCATAGTGGGCTGCAAAGTCAGATAATATGAAAGTCCTTTGTAGAAGCTTTAAGTTAGCTACTGTGAAAAAAAAAACAAACTCTCGGTAAGTAGCTAGCTAATCTACATCAATCGTTAGCTAGCTAGTAACATCTGATAGTTAATATTAGCAAAACTCTTGCTAACTAGCTAGCTAATCTACATCAGTTGTTAACTACCAGTTATCAAGTGTTTTGGTGAGTATAATGTAACTTTTACATGTTCCCCCTGCAACATCTTTATAGCATCTTCAAAATTTGGTTCCCTTTTCAACATAGACGAGCCTAGCACATAGCATAATTACAGGAAAAACAAAAGGAGCATGAGACTTAGGAAGGGCCAGCTGTGCATGTTGGCTCACTGGGAGGAGCCTGCTACATTAAATACAACAGGACCTTAATTAGTATTGGTAACACCTGTGGTTATCCTACTACTTTATAACAACAGGTCTGCTGTGAAAACGGTCTATTGTAGCATTTTTTTTTGCTTAAAATAGACATTTCTTTTTTAAACAGAGTTTTACATGTTTCATTGATTGATATACAGAATGATTTGGGGGTGAAGTCTCTCAGCAGCTTCAGTCAGTTCTCAAGCCACCAGCTCTCCTCACTGCTCCAAAGTGTTGTCCCTGCAGGAGATGGAACAAATAGCCACTATATGAAACAGTTTAGCTGCCTCCCACACAGAGTCTCTGCTGGTGATGTGTGATTACCTACTGAGGTGAATGGGTGTAACATTGCAGCCAGGAAAGAGAGGATGGGGAGGAGGGATGGATAGATACTGTAGGTGGATAGCGGAGTAGTGAGGGTGCAGGGTGGGGGGTTGGGTATTTGTGATTAGCCTTGAGTTGATCCCTTGGGAGCAGATGGTGAATGGTGGCTTACCTACAAAAGAAGCCTGGAGTGCCAGGAGGAGTTTGTGGCCACGCTGCAAGGAGTAGCACTGAAGCTGAGGAAGACACAGCTCATGAGACAGGACTCCGAGGAGACAGGTGAGAGACGTATTCATGCCCAGAATGATGCCAGATGGTGATGAATAGAAAAAAAACACTGTGAACTGTAGGGGCCTTGTTATGGAAGTTCAGGTTGGTAGTACTCTCGTGTAGGAGACAAGATGGATGATCCATTGCCAAGGATATATCTGATGGGACTGCCATATCATGAAGAAATACTCTAATATAGCATGTACGTTTGAATGTGTTTAGCCTGGCCTTGTAACATCAACCTTCCCTCGTAGACTGAGATCACAACAGACATTAGGCAGGACGTGACGTCATGTTGCTGAGAGACGTGAGTGTAGCTGCTGTTCTGCTGCTACTCTGTGTCCAGTGCCTGCACGGCTCGGCTCTGCCCGCCGTGTCCTCCTATGAGTTCACCGCCTACAGGATGCAGCAGTACAACCTGGTACAACAGAAGCATGGTAAGTTCAGAGAGCTACACCTCATCCTCAGTGGTGGAAAGTACAACCCCAGTTCCCCCAGTGTGTTAGTGTCTGGGGCACTGCTAACTGTCACGTGAAGGCCAAATTAATGCTTAAAGGTACATACGGGTTTTGGAGCAACATATGCAGCCATCCAGATGATGTCTTAATTCAGCAAGACGATGTGAAGCCACATTCTGCATGTGTAACAACAGTGTGGCTTTGCAGTGAAAAAATGCAGGTGCTAGACTGGCCTGTCTGCAGTCCCAACTTTCTCGGAAGTGTGGTTGTAATTACTAATATGAGGACTTGAGTACAGTTTTGAGGTAGTTTACAATTAGTAGTTTACAAATAATACAGCCACCACATGCTAAACAAAACAGTGTTGAATGACACAATCTAAATTGACACCAAGTATTACATTTGTTTTTAAAAAAGTACTTTAAATATAAAATGTACTCATCATGCATAAGAGCTGTGTAAGACATTATAGATATTATATGGTCTATATTGTATGAATTCTTATTATGTATTTATTATTATTATTATTAGTAGTAGTATAAAAATATATTGTATTTAATAATATATATTATGTAAAAATTAATTGTTATTGCATTAATAAAGTAAAGAAATCTTTTTTAAAAATGTTATTTTTTAAACATTTGCTGGAGGATTGTCAATGACAAAGACACCTTACAAAAGGCAGGCCCAGGCTGTAAGCTAATGCTAAATGGGTATGTGGGTGGAATGGAAAAGTTAGGGAACCCCCATCCTGTCTCATAAAATCATCATGTTAGCATGTAAACACTTAATCTGCAATATTTCCTTCTAAAATGTAGAGGAGTAGAAACTAATGGAAATATTAAAGTGGAATACCACAGTACAGTACTTGTGAAAATGTACTTAGTTACTTTCCATGACGGAGCGGAGTGTCCATGTTTCTCTTGTCCTTCTTTTGTCTGCTGAGGTTGCCGCGGAGCCATTGTGGTGGCGGAGGCCCGCTCAGCGGACGAGCCGGTGCTGACCCGCCGCTGTGTCATCATGAAGGTGGTGGACTTCACCACAGAGAAATACCTTGAGGCCCAGAGGCAAAATGCTGCTGCCATACTGATTCTGCTGCCCAAAAACATCTCCAGTGTCCCCCAT
Organism: Lutjanus campechanus; assembly: GCA_027495735.1. Taxonomy (NCBI): domain Eukaryota; kingdom Metazoa; phylum Chordata; class Actinopteri; order Lutjaniformes; family Lutjanidae; genus Lutjanus; species Lutjanus campechanus. The sequence continues at coordinate 7,580 of JAJHUR010091305.1, forward strand.
GACACTGTACAGGTAACATGTCATCCAGAAACACATTGGTGCTCTGGGACAGGCTGTAAGGCAACAAGGAAAAAATGACATCGATTCAACTATTCAACACTATTCAACACTATTCAAAATAAAGTTTCTGAATATCATATGTCTTAGCTCTGGGGTATTAGGTAACAGCCTGCTGATGTATTATGACAGAAAAATAGTAATGATTTCTGCTTTGTGAAACACTATTTCTTTTCCTCTCTCAGTCCTTCATGGTGAGTGAGACTGAAGCCTTGCTGAAGGAGACCCTCATGCCCGTTTATGTAGCGCCTGAGGATGAACAGCTGCTTTACATGTATGAGGAGGTCAAACAAGCTGCAGCCACTCGGACCTCATCTATATTCATCAGAGGTGAGAGGAACAAGAGAGGAAAGAGAAGGAACATTTTAAGTTGACTGAATTTGAAAAGACAAGTTGAGGTGATTTTGTAATGATTCAAAACAAAAAAACTTTTCTTGCTTAATAAGTATGATATTAATTAACTTGTACTTAAACATACATAAAATGTGTTCAAGCTTAAGATATTAAGTTGAACCAACAACTCTTCAGTCACACAAATGAACATTACCAACAAACTTGATTTCCTTTCACATTTTCACAGTTTGAAAAGGCAGTTCTTCCTAAGTTCTTAAAATGTCAGTATAAGAGTGTAGGGACTGAATGAAATACTAACCTTCATGATAGTTTGCAGTGTTTTCATTATTATTAAAACAAGCAACCGTGTTTTATCTTAAAATGCACTACAGACACAGCAAGTTTCCATCATATATGCTTTCTTCGAACCACAAAAAAGAAGCGTCTCGGGAGGGTTTTGACTCTCAAACAATGCATGCTGGGAAGTCTGCTAATATGCTGATCATGTTTCTTTAGGAACGTAATTGAATGAGTTAATTGAACTCTGTACAGTACGTTCTTTCAACTCATCACTTCAAAAATATTCAAAGTTAGAAGAACTCATGTTTATAAGTTCTGAAGTGTTCTCGAGATGAACACTAGAAGTTTTTAAGTTGAATTAACTTCAACAAATAAAACTTGTATAAAAAATTAGTTCAGTCCACAAAATTTCTGTTTGATTTTTTTTTACAGTGTATGAATGTGCATTTACATTTTATTGAAGGAAGATGAAGAAAAAAAATACAGCATGTCCCTACTGTTTTTATTTTTGCCAGTCCTTCGAAGTATGGTCACAGCTACAGCCTTTCAGATCCTCGTGAGCAACAATGTCCCTATTAAGGCCTTCACTGACAACACCTTAGTCACACTGGAGGTGAGCAAGGAGCTCAAGACTTTCTAAGCAGAATGGATGAGTAAAAAATATGTGACAGTCAAATCTGATTGATTTGGCTTGTGATCAGTCCTCAGGTCTGCACTGTGTAACTGCTGATGTTTGTTTCAGGGAGTGCTTCTTGCGGCATGGGAGGATGCGCCCACTATAGTCATCACTGCCCACTATGATTCCTATGGGCTGGCACCGGTGAGCCACATGAAAAAAAAAAAAAGATAAAATACTTCAATAAGATAGCTTTCAAAGCCCTACACTATGGTGATTAAAATTTCCTTGCAACATAATACTGTGTTCATGCATTATGTTTGTTATTATGTATAACACAGTGGTTATCATATGGAGCAGACTCTAATGGCAGTGGGGTCACCATCCTGCTGGAGCTGGCACGTCTCTTCCAGAAACTTTTTAGTAGCCCAAGCACCAGACCACCGTAAGTGATCATTCCCCTATAGAAGGACCTTTTAACATAACCACACATATGCTATTTGGTCATGTATCAGTCATTTAAGCCAATATGATGGACAAAAAGAGTTAGCATCTCTAAATAATGACCTGATATGTCAACATAATGCAATATTCTCAAAATGATGTGTTAGTATCTCATAATGATCTACTATCTCTAAATCAGTCGTTTTCAACCTTTTCTCACATGTGACTGAACTAACCAATCAGAAAAAAGGGATAAAAAACAAATTAAAACGTTCCCATGATGATTGGAACATGATGCTACTCAAAATGATTTGTGTAAATGTCTCTTATAACCCGACCCGTTTAACTGTCATCAAAAATAGCACCTACCTTGTGACAGAGAAGAGGCCTGAAAGATTCTGGAAGGATGAATTGAGCCCAATCATTTTACCTCCATGTTGGAGTTTGCAGTGATGTTTGAGAAAGCTAGAAAAGTCTAATGTTAAGAAGAAGGCATCAGCCTCCATTTTCACCTTTAACATTAACACACAACAATATTTCAGGCAATTAATCAATGCTTGCTTACCTGTGTTCCACAAAAAAGCCTCTGTCATGGTGCAGTTTCTTCTGATGCCAAGGAAGGTGAAGGAACGCGTTAGGTGCGCAGAATCGATCACTGGCGATTGCTGCACAATGCATGCCCATTAGACTTGTGTCTGACTTGAGCCCGGCTTGCTCTGACATCATGCACACGTGGGCAAAGATAACCTCACGAGATCAAGGCGGTCGCAGTTTTTAGAGCCAGGTGCCGCAGTTGCTCTCCATCGACTGAAAATGCCTGGCTGTCACCTGATCGATAAGCTGACAGATGCTGATTATCTCTTAATTTTGACAACAGACACCATGTGCTTATCAAACAAACAGTTACAAAGTGCTTTACAAAGCAGATAAAAGAACGGAGGATCATGTAGCAGAAGTGGGATCTTACAAAATGGAAAAGATGTATATATCAAAGAAAAGGAGGGTTTTGAGGTAACAGGAATGGACATTAAAACCTGCATTTGGCTTAAGTGTTTTTGAAGTTGAGTCATACTAAAGGTGTGTCTGTATAATATATCTAGTGAAGACTCAGAGGAATTTAATAAAAGGTATTAAGTGTATTTTTTTATCACTATATTGACATATATGATTTCAGTGAATAATTTCCAGTGAGAATCATGCTGTCTTCTCTGACAATTTTTAAAGAGGAGTACAGTGGACTGATAGAGAGCTGGACATTATGATGTCACAGTAAAGCTGACCTTTGACCTTTTGGATATAAAATGTCATCACCTCAATATTTATCTTATTAGATATTTGTGTGAAATGTAGTTTAAATTGGCGTATGAATTCTTGAGTTATGGGCAAAATCATGTTTTATGAGATCACACTGACCACAGAGAGCCAATCAGTTCATACTTGAGTCCAAGTGGCAACGTTTGCCAAGTTTGAAAAAATTTCATCAAAGCGATCTTGAGATATCGTGTTCAAAGAACAGGATGGACAGACTTAAGGTCACAGTGTCTTGAACTCTGACCACCTCAAAATAATGACTCAGACAACTAAGCCATTATATTTTGAGAAAGAACATGTTGAGAAAGAAACCACTGTGTCGCTGGTGACGATAAAGTTGACCTTTACCTTTGTTATCTTGAGATTTCTTTTCACTTACAGGATCTTTTTCATCACATTAGCAGAAACATGCTTTCATATGCGTCCAAAGCACCCAGTAATGTTAATAATTTCAGCACTAACAGCTATGAGAACATGCATGTTTATTATGGGCGAAGAAAATAATTGTCACAAAATAACAACCCAAACCTGGATGAAAACCTGACTGTGTCCCATTCTTTAAGACAGCTGTGCGCTATCAGTTTATGTAGATGCTTCTACATATAAAAATGTTTGCTTATCTCATTATCTGAAAAACTGATTCCTATCATGTTGTTAGGTACATGGAATGTGGTTCATTTTGACTAAAATGCTTTCCCGTTTCTATTTTTTCTTGCAGATACCATTTAATGTTCTCTTTAACTGGAGGAGGAAAATACAATTTTCTTGGCACAAAGAGATGGATTGAAGAGAATCTGGACCATGCTGGTGAGTTTTTCTTCAATGCCTGGGCTTTGGGAACTATTCTGCATCAAACATGTGCAAAGAAGTGCTACAGTACACGAGCAGTTTGATTTATTTCATCCAAACCTTCCCTCTGCAGAGTCCAGCTTGCTCCATGACAATGTGGCATTTGTTCTGTGTTTGGACACACTTGGCAACAATGACGAACTGTACATGCATGTGTCCCGCCCTCCTAAACCCGACACTCCCATGCACGGTTTCATTCAGCAGCTGGAGGAGGTAATAAACTGCACTGCTACTTGCAAAATGTGAAGTAGGCCTATATCAGACTTTAAGTTTTAAGTTTGTGATCACTCCCCCAGGTGGTGTCCTCCAGATTCCCCTGGGTGAAGGTAGGTCTGGTCCATAAGAAGATCAATCTTGTGGAGTCCACAGTAGCCTGGGAGCATGAGCGCTACAGCCTGCGCAGGATACCAAGTTTCACTCTGTCTCATGTGGAAGACCCCAAATCTGAGCTCCGTGGCTCCGTGCTAGACACCATGTAGGTTCTACCTTCTGTTCATTTAGTTTGTCATTTAGTTAATTTAGTTCAGTTTACTTCCCTCGATTCAATTTGTAATTTGCATCTTCTCACAGGTCACAGGTGGACTTCAGGAAACTTAAGCGTAATGGCATCATCATAGCAGAAGCGCTGGCACGTTACATGTACAACCTCTCTGACAAGGTGATTAAACTCATGAAAACAGAGTGCACGTATCTGAATACTTAAACTGTGGTTTTCATCATTTGTTTCAGAATTTTAACGTGTGATTCATCTATATTGTCTTTCACAAGGGCTCGCCGAAAGATGTGCAGGTTTTCAAGGGCCAGATGGTAAGATCCTGGTTAATTTGGTCAGTATGTAAGACAAATGCTGACCTCTGGTGTTGGATTATAGGAATTGCAGAGTGATTTCATCTTCTATGGCCTGAGTCTATGTAATAACCTTAGTTTGTTCATTTGATTCATTTGAAGATTAATTTTAAGATTCATTATTACTGGTAGACCAAATTGAAAAAGTAATATGAATCCCAAATTGGGTCTTTCACAGGTAAAAATTCTGTTTTAAAAAAAGCAACTCCTTGGCATACAATGATGTTTATTTTTATGCTATGGCCCAAATTACCTAGATTTTTTTCATTCTGTGAACCCACATCTAAAATCTTGTTGCAGGACTTTCATGACGGCCGTATGTCCAGTCTGATGTCCTTCCTGACGTCAGTCCCTCGGGCCACCCAGCTGCTGGATAAGGAGCCCAGTCAGATGCTGCTGGTGAACTCACTGGAGCACGAGTTCAAACGTTACCTGCAGCAGGTTCACAGACACACCTTCCGACAGGACAAGAGGTAACATGTAGTAGTGGAAGACACACAAGCAATGCCTTCTCCATGTTCTCAGTTGTACTGCAGGAAGAAATACAACAATATTATGTATGTATGTATGTCTTCATACAGGGACCCTGATATTACCTTCTTTGATCAAATGAACCAACCGATAGTGATGTACAGGTAAATACCTGTGTTTTTATGCATTTTGTGCATGTGCTAATCTCAGTAAAACACTTGCTGATATGCTGATATACATTTTCTTCCAGAGTGAAGCCTGCAGCCTTCGATCTCTTCCTTGGTGGCTGCATTGCTGCTTATTTGGGGATCGTCTACTATGCCATTCAGGTTTGTTAAAGGGGTAGTTTTTATTATTTGAAGTGGGGTTCTATGAGGTACTTAAAGATAGTCAGTGTATTACTGGTCCCAGTTAGTAGAAGCAGCTGGAGCACCAGTGTAGGAAGCTAAGCAATGCACTGATCTGGACAGGGTCAGCAGCAAAATGTATTGTAGCCAAGAAGAGACAAGAAAAGTCTGATATAAAAAGATCAATATCATTTTTTTACCACTTTACCTTGCTGTCAAACAGCCTTTGCCGATGGGAAACAGCCTTTGTATAAACCAAATATCGCTCTCTTTTGCCAACAAGATTCTATTTGGAAAAACTCACAGAACATGTGAGTGGCTCGTCAGACGCTAACTCAATCTGTTAGTTTGTTTGCATTATTGTGTGACTTTGGTGAATTCAAGCTAATCTTCTACAGCACAGAAGTCATGGAGTAACACAAACAAACTAAGTGATCGAGGCAGTGGTAGACCAGCAACTCTTTTGTTCTGTGAGGTAAAATATATGATTTCGCCTGGTTGGTTTGGAGAGAGTGATATTTGGCTCATTTAACATTAGTTTCCCATCAGAAAAGGCTGTCTGACTGATTATTTTTTCAGGTGGACCCTTTTTAGTTGGCTAAAATACGTTTTGCTGCTGACCCTGTCCACAGCAACACATTTCTTAGCTTCCAACACTGGTACTTCTGCTGCTTCTCCAAAGTGGGGGCATGCACTGACTATGAATAAGTACCTCATACAACCCCACTTCAAATAATCCAAACTGTCCCTTTAATGTACCCTTTTGTACTCCATTCATATTGCATTTCCACATTACTTCCTTAGCACATCATATGTTGCCTTATACTTTGAAAACACTGACAGATAGGTGGAATATACTTTATGTATCAGGTTTGTTTACAGTATCCTTCTGTTGTCTTTTACAGAATTTTGGCTATCTCTACACAAAGCTCAAAGCAGCAGTGAAATCCAAGCACCAGTAAATACGACTTTGGACACTGAGTCTATGACAAGAGCTTTGAAGTCTGTTGGACTTCTGCCTCACAGCCTGTGCAGAACATGAAAGCAACGCAGCAAGGATTTTCCACACAACTTATAAAGTGTGCATTTGCTTTGAAATGTATATTGTTTTCAAGATTTTTGTACCTTTTATTATTCATAAATCCAATGTACTGTAAAGCATTTCTTATATGAACAGACTGGAATTTGTTAATTGGAGATGTAAAGTAAACAAAATAAATGAAGGATTTTGTGCTGAAGAAGGGAGCACTAGAGAAAGGATTTGATTTGAGCGGCTGTGAAGGACGTTCCTACCACATCATTACCATGATTCCCCATGTCCTCTGCTCTGCATCTGTTGACATGGATTTGACTGGGCTTAACATGGCTGTCAAACAAGGCCCGGCCACTGCAGCGAGATGAACAGCCAGTTCCTGTCACAGATAACTCAGAGAGAACGCTGGAGACACAAAGGTACCCTACAGCGCTCTGTGAATTATTGATGCTCATGTGGCATGCTGACAGTGAATAGAGGTGACCCTGGGTGGTGGTGGGAGATTCTTAGAAATCCCATCCCTCTTCTGCTTTGCTCCAGTTCTGCAGATCTGATAAGGCTGATTCTGTTTTAACTACAGGGCGGATAAACAGCTGGGAGCTGAGCGTTAGTGTTTGAGATCAGTGCTGGCTGTAGTTTGAGGGCTCCTGTGAGGGGAAGTAGGTCATGGACAGTGACCCCAGGTATGTGTGTCTCTGCAGGGGGCCTGGGGCTTAGGAGGATTAGTGGCTGAGTGCTCAGGTAGCAACAAAAGAGTTGTTCTGGTTCAGCAAGGATGCTCTTAACCTGTCTCTACCTCCAGCATAGCAGATTCATCACAATAGCTACAAGTTAAATATGTTTTTACTATCTACACTGTAAAAATAAACGGTTTAACTTTTTAAAAACAATTTAATTAAAAATTTTAAACTTTAAGTTGATTGAATTTGAAAAGTAAAGCTGAGGTAATTTTGTAGTGATTCAAAACCAACTTTTTTCAGCCAAATATACTTAGTTGAACCAGCAACTCTTCAACTACTTTGTTCCAGCACAGGCAAAGACAATATGTGAAACTACTCCCAGTGAATTTTGTTGTGCAGTACATTCATTCAACTCATCGTTTCAAGTGTTAAGACTTCAAGTTAGGAGAACCGATACTAGAAATTAAAACTTGTATATTCACTTTGAGTTGATGAGAAAAGATTAGTTGTTTCCACTCAGTTCCTGCATAATTTTGTACTCATTGACCAAGATCTTAGCAGAATTTATAGCTTTGATGCATTAAACACAGTGGGAGTAATATACACCAGGAAAACTGGTGGCATGCACAACCTAGCAACAATTTTAAACAGGAAAGACAAACATATCTGACAATTCTGCAGAGAAAAAAAAAACAAGAAGTAAAAGAACAACACATAAACATGTGTGAGGGGGAGGGAGGAGCCACCAGGTGACAGGGGAGGAGATGGATGTTCAGGACTTTCAGACTGACTGGAGGGAAGCAGTGGAAAATAAGCAAGACAATAAGTGAAGATGGCTCCCCAGCTCTACATCACTGTGTACAAAGAGCAGTTTGCCTCTCCTGGCAGGACGAAACGAGAGCAGCTTCGACCCACCTCTGCCCACCGCAGGAACAACCCCCAGCCCCGGCCGGTAAGAAGCACAACCACGTGGACTGTAGAATTTCAAAACGCCATGTAGTAATTCATGACAAATGTGCAAAGAGATGTTGAATGTCTTAAGAATTTATTAATTTAAGTGGTAGTTCTCCCATTGATGTAATTTAGCAAATCATGTTACCAGAATGAATTTAATACAACATCCAAATCCATCCATTCCAGATTGTGCATTTCAGGTCAAATAAGACTAACTGGGTCACTTATTATTGGCACTCTCTTTATTGTTCTGTGCTAAAGTGTCTCACACTAATTGGCGGCTGGTTGTTTACATTTCCCTGTACTTGGTGAAAGCTGTATCCCATCTATTATTCAGCGCTTCCTTCATGGCTATTTATTTATCCTGACGTGGAGTAAACAGAGTTAAAAGGAGAATTTAGTCACTCTACTGTAAAGGAAAAAATTCTCAACCTGATGACTGCATGAGAGAATTGGCATGTAAGGGATAAATAAATAAACAAGTAATAAAATAATGTAAGTTTTGTATTCTGATTGGT
>JAJHUR010091308.1:0-13363 GCA_027495735.1 Lutjanus campechanus
ACAATAAAAACTGCTAAAAGGATACTGTAAAAGAGGAAAAAGACATAACAAGATGTTACAAGACAGAAACAACATAACAAAATGAAAACTGCGTAACAAGATAAAAATGGTCCAACAATATGTAACATGACGAAAACAAGGCAAAAGATGTAAAGATGAGAACAATTTATAAGATGTAACAAAATGAAAATGGTGTAAAAGACGAAAATGGTGCAACCATATGACAAAAACAACAAAAGATGTAACAAGACGAAAATGACTTAAAATACATAACATGATGAAAACCACGTAAAAGGTGTAACAAGACAAAAAATGACGTGAAAGACATAATAAGATGTAACAAGACAAAAACAACATGACAAAACGAAAACTACGTAATATGACAAAAATGGTGCAATAATATCTAACAGGATGAAAACAATGTAAAAGACGTAACAAGATGAAAATAATTTAAAAGACATAACATGATTAAAACAGCGTAGAAGGTGTACAAGACAAAAAATGATGTGAAAGACGTAGCAAAGCAAAAAAGACGTAATAAGACAACAAAAAAAAAACCCTATGAAGAAGAAAACAATGTAAAAAGGGTAACAAAACAAAAACAATATAAAAGACAAAAAAAAGTAAAGACCGAAAACGATGTAAAGGACATAAGACAAAACTGTAGGTTTAGGACTGGTAGAAATGTCCTTCATTGGACAAATTTTTGCTTTTATACTTGAGTACATTTCAGAGCCTGTACTTTTACACTTTTACTTGAGTATTGAAGTTGAATCAGTACTTCTACTTTTACCAGCCTTTTGTTTTTTCTTGCATAAGTATCTGTACTTCTACTTGAGTAAAGAATGTGTGTACTTTTGCCACTTCTGGCTCTTCAGCACTGCTAAAGTGTATGTCTGCATGCATTAATTGGAGTGCAGATTGAGTTCATTTCGGCATAGTGAGTCATTTGAAGACCGATGGCAGGGAAAACAAAGCTCTGAACATCAGATGAGGCGACAACTATTCAGCTTTTTCTAGTTTACAATCACATCGCTGGCCTTTCATGCCACCGAGCTCTTCAGTTTTCCACATTTCCAGACGAATGATACTCAAAAGCTTACTCCCACTCCCACGTAATTAACACATTTTTACCGCACCAGCCTTCAACATTCCAAACCACTTCAGGCAATGTGCCCATGCAATTTTAGACCGACACGAGCGGAGGCGGTGATGGGGAGAGCTTTGTGAGACAGCTCTCTGATGTTGCTGCTGCACAGCGTTTTGCAGAGCTTTATTAGATTTAGTTGTTGAGTGTACAGACTGTGTGAAAATGGGTCTGCTTGATGAGCTCGACACCGGTGCCGCCTCTCTCCAACAAGCATGACATCCGCCTTCGTCTCGGAACGTCTCAATCCTGCCTCAACAATCGGCCCCCCACTGTACTTGACATTTTTGGTCGGACATTTATTTGGTTAGATCTTGTTAATTATCTGGCTCTTTTCCTACTCACGTTTTGAACAATTAGCTGAAAAGGAGTGAATTTGTTTTGTGACAGAAACTGAAATTAAAAGGCACAATCCCTCGCTGTTACATGTGACAGCAGGAGCTGAGTCGACTGTGAGCTGACTGAGGTGTTGGAGGATGGATGAAAAGACGTTTGAATTTCCTCTGAGGTAGAAATTCATGTGTATAGACAATGGATACAGAACAAAAACCTTTTATACTGTTTGCGTAAGGACTCTCTTTTGCATGCTGTGGTTTGATATTTGTTAGGAACAATCCAGGCTGGGACTGTGAGTTTGAGGCCACAAGGACTTTCAGGAAAGCAGCCACATAGATAGTTGAGAGAAATCACAGTAACCAGAGGCAGGAAGTAACTAAGTACAAACACTTTCTTACTTAAGTAGTTATTTTTCTGGCAACTTTTTACTTTTACTCCATACATTTTAACACAAATATCTGCATTTCTACTCCTTACATTTTCAAAACAAGCCTTTCATTTAAGATTTGATGCATTTACATTTAGATTATTTTTATTTTGCATCGTGTGCCACCTTCCCAACATCAAGGCCAGTATTAACCTAAATGGACAGGACAATAATACATAAAAAAGACGAGTCCTTGGACTAGACGGGAACAACATAACAAGACATAACAGTAAGAAAAAAATGTAAAAGATGTGGCAAGACATGGCAAAAATGACTTAAAAGACATAACAAGATTAAACTGATGCAGCAAGACGAAAATGATGTACAAAACAAACAAGACAAGACAAAAACAACGTAACAATTCCTACAACACAAGAGTGATGCAACAATACGTAATAAGATGAAAACAATGTAACAGACGCCACAAGGTGAAAATGATGTAACATGACAAAAACGAAGTAACTGGACAACACGAAAATGGGGTAAAAGACTTGAGATAAAAACAATGTAAGAAGTAACAAGACAAACATGATGCAACAAGATGAAATGGAGTAACAAGCCATACCAAGACATAACAAGATGAAAATTTAGACACCAGACGTAACAAGGTAAAAGTGAAGTAATCAGACGTAACAACACGCAACAAGATAAAAATAAAGTAGCCAGATGTAACAGACAAAATTAAAGTAATCACATGTAACAAGACGTAACAAGACAGAATGAAGTAACCAGACATCACAAGATAAAGAGAAAGCAACCAGACATAACAAGACGTAACAAGATAAAAAATAAAACAACCAGACGTAACAAGATAAAAAATGAAGTAGCCACACGTAACAAGATAAAAAATGAAGTAACCACACGTAACAAGATGAAAATGACATAAAAGATGTAATGAGACGAAAAAGACGAAAGGGAGACTCAACCATGGAGAAATGCCCTTCACAGGATGACTTTTTGCTTTTATACTTTGAGTACATTTCATAGCCTGTGCTTTTACACTCTTACTTGAGTCTTTTTTAAAAACAAGCATCTGTTCTTCTACTTGAGTAAAGAATGTGTGTCTTTTTGCCACCACTGACAGAAACTCCCTGGTTAAACTTGCGGTAGTGGCCTACACAATGTCAATTTAACTGAGCTATTCATCCATTTGAGATCTTCAATCTCCCAAAATCTGCTGTACAGGCATAAAGATAAAAAATAAGGCAATATAAATATATGTTGTAATATAATAAAAAAAAAAATACACACATGCTGTGACATAATGACCTACTGCAGAACATGGGCGAGATAAGATGTGTGTAGGAAGGTCACTTCAGCAGGGAGGATTCTTGCTGATACAGGAGTTGAACACAGGTTATCAGGTTGGAAGATAACACTTTAACCACTGGACCGTGTTATTTTCCTCTAATACCGTCCATTTTCTGATTTATTATCAGTGCAGCAGCTCCGGGCTTCACAACAGTAAAACATCACTGATATCATCGCTGGTTTCTCTGTTTCCGGGTGGGAAAGGTTTTCAGATTCCTAAGTAATAATTTGAATAGTCATTACCATAATAATATTGAGGGTAATTTAGCAGCAGTTTCATGTTGAATGGAGGTCCCACCAGAGTTTTGTGTAAAATTAGACATTTCCTGTCTATTTGCACAGAATGGCGGAGACCACCACCACCAGTGGGAAGGAGCATATAGAAAAACATTTATGGAATGTAAATTGGCCTCTTTTTCTTCTTTTTTAAACATAATTATGGGCATGTTTTCGAGCAGAGCAGGTCTCCTTATATAGCAATTTGGGGGCATTGATTATGTTAATGATCAAAGCTCACAAACATGAATTCATTAAGTTGAAACGAGCTGTGTGGAGAGTTTGGTGAACTTGACTTGGAACACACGAGCAAACCTCACAGAAACGAGTAACAGAGGTTTTGGGGTAAGACAGCGTTGTCAAGACCAAGTCATGACCAAGACCAGAGCGTATCGAGACCAAGACAGAGACTTTAAAATGTGAAAAAAAAAGGTCACGTTGGTTGCATTTGAAGAAAGAAGTTCTACATTTAGTCAGAGTAATGATGTTACAAACAAACAAGCAAATTAATCATACAATGGTTATACAATATCTGCGTATTTGCGGCCTTGACCAGTCTTGAAGCAAGATCCTCTTTGTTTGAGACTGAGATGAGAATGCAGATGATTCTGAGACCTGCTGCGTTGCCTTCAATAACACTGGGGTAAAATGAAGAGACGTTCTTGCATTATCATTTATTGTGATACACTCTGATGTTAGAGGGAAGGTCTTAAATATGATATTTCGTAAACGATCATGAACTGATTCAGATTTGATCAAATGCTGCATACTTGAATTATTTCAGACAACAATGTTCAGTCATTAGACAAAGAGGACGGGATGCGTATTGTATTCGAAAGCTTGCAAATGACTATTCTAAGCAGTGCCTGTACTGAAATGCACTCGTGGTGACGTGTGATGCTTTTGATGAAAGCGTCCACCCCTTATATTCTATGTCGTGTTCAGTAACTACACATGAAAACCTCCGGCTACAGCAGCGGAGTAACTGGTGGAGGTATAGTTTGTAGGGGGAAAACAAAGGGGAGGTGGGGCATGTTGAGAAAAAGATAATTGCATCTTTTAATTGAATCCCTGGAGCTTTGAAATGCTCGAAGGGTGATTGGAATCAAACCACCCTCAGCCTTTGTTTCTTCCCTCTTCCGTAAACTAGAGCAGTAAATTATGATCATTTCGGAGCCCGCAGTAAATTCAGATCCATACCTCCATCTTCTTTCTGTCTCTCGACTTTACCCTCTACGTTTTGTATTCCTCCTCAGTTCATGCATTTGTTCACGCCTCTTTTGTCCCATGTGTTCTCCGCTGTCGTTCCCTCTCCTCCCTCCTCGAGTCTCTCCACGTGCGTGCATCTCTTTGTTGTTTACTCGTCTGCGCTGTCATGTCCCAATCCATCACCGAGCAACAAGTCAAACTGCCTCTTCGGATTTTCCTCTCCTTTGTTTGTCTCGTCTTTTGCTTTTCTCCCTTCCCGGTGTTTCCTCCCCCCCTCGCTTCACTCTTCCTCCTTCCTACTCAGTTCAGGCCTAATTAGGGAGATTCCTCTCTGATCAATAGACCCTCCTCATGGGAGCACGGGAGGCAACAGCCCAGAATGACGCCACGTGTGTGTATATGTGTCTGTGTGTGTGCGCATGCATCCAGAGTGAGGTGTCAAAGGGTTATGTGTCAAACCGGCTTAACGAACAGAAACTGTATGCATGCACACACACACACCTTTGTTCTCAGCAAATATCTTGATTTTCACTGCGAGCACAATGTTATTCTTGCACATACCATCAATGACACAACAGATTACAGTGACTTCAGTTCATGTCTGTATCAGATATTAACACGCAATACATATACTACTCAGACGTCTGTCAGTCAAATCGGATTTGGCTGTTCAATATGAATGAACTGTTTGTTCCTTTTTTCATACAGACAGAGGTGACAAAAGGCATTCTTACTCAAATAGAAGTACAAGTACTTAAAAAGACAAAAGAGATAAAAATAGAAGTACTGATTCAACTTCTTTGTTCAAGTAAAAGTGAAACAGTACAAGCCCTGAAATGTGCTCAAAGTATACAAGTAAAAAGTCATCCTCTGAAGGACATTTCCACTGGCTGTGACTGTGCAAAACTAACCCAACCTCACCTTTTGTCCGCTGTCTTGTCTCCTTCTTTTATGTGTTTCTTCTCTCGCGCCAGTTTCATCGTGTTACATTTGTCATGCACGATATGCACTGATGGGTACTCCAAGGAATTGTCTTTTCTACGTGTCCTTACCCCATCCATTTAGGTTGAAATTGGTCAAGTTGTTGGGAAGGCAGCGCACAATGATGCAAAATAAATAATAATAACAGGATTAAGAAAATACAGTTATTTGTGTTAAAAACTCAGTGTTTGTACTTGGTTAACTCCCATCTCTAAGATAACGCTTTACTAAATTGCCAGATTTTTTAACAAAGTTCAGCAGGATGTATACTTGCCAAACTTCAGACCTCAAAAATAGTTAGGAATTCAATTCCCAGAAATTTGAGTTTCTTTATTTCTTGCATTCTGGTGAATCAGAATAACTAAAATAAGTAATAAGTACTCTGCAACAGTATTTTTATGTTAAATATTTTTAATTCGCAGGCAAGGATACAGAGTAATTCGTCCTTCTAGCGAAGTTGCATAAATCTCTGACATAAGCTAATATTCGCTTTCTTTCACTGATTTACTTTTTTCCTTGCTCCTAAAAGAAAACCGAAGCTGCAGATTTTACAAAACGCATGCTCCTTTCCTTTAAAACTTTGTTTTAGAAAAAGGTATACTTTGCAGGAGGTCTTGTTTGGTGTAGCCATGTTGTTGTCCAGGTGGAAACAATAAACTCTTAGGCCGGAGATATACTTGCTGTTTGACCATGCGTTTGCATGGACAACCGGCTGCGTAGTGGAGTGAACTGTTCACGACATGGCCGCTTGTCTACGCGTGTTACTGCAAAACACCACTAGAAGGCACAACAGAGAACTCAGACCATAAACCACCTGTTAAAACAAAAGAAAGAGGAAAAGGAGTTCTGTTTTCCATCATCTTCCGTCGTGCATGTACATTGTGGTCTCAAGCCTGTTTCCATTGTTTTCGACATGTTTCGACGTCAGCTTCCAAAACTGAACTCATCTGTCACCAGCTGTTGTGGCAGGCATGTTTGTCGCTTTGTAGTGGCAACGATGCATCGTAAAGATGAGGGTAGTTGCGGGCTTCTTCAATGAGCCTATCCTCAAAACTTTATGCTATTGTTGCTGGTGACATATCTCCTGACCACTGACCCTGTCACCGCATTCTGCCCCTACACTGCCCCTATTGGTCATGTGTATTGCATGATTTCTTGAGGACGTGCACAACTGACGCTCCAAATGGATGCAGGATACGCGAGGCAGATGTCTGCCTCGCGTATGCGAGCATGTAGTAAAAAGTAAGTATATCTATGCCTTTAGAGTCATATTTGACTTTAGCACTCTGAACAGTGTCAGAAATTATTTTGTGATAATTAAAGGTGTGAAAATTTGTCAGAAATCAGAAGACATACATGGGAAGAGATACAGAGAAGGCAATGAAAAACTAGGGAAAAAAACGGAGGGTTTACGAATATGGTGGGACGCTCAGGGGATCAGCTATGTTCACATGTGCTACCCATGCTAACGACGGATCAGGAATATGCAACAACATTTTGTCCCCAATACTACATATTAAGTTGCTGTGAACTGCAGATTCACCACTTCCAAGCAGAAGGCAGAAGATAAGGTTATCTCAGCGTCTTACGTGTCCGATTGAGAGTATAATCCAGGCTTCACTCAGACTCACTGTCCAGCCCAGGTCTGCAGCTGCCTCTATCTACCGCAGACATCTGAGGCATAGTAGAATGATTTTACCACAAAGAGCGTCATGAAAGCGAGGATTGCTCACTCTGCAGCTACTGCTGGGGACCGAAATGTCGCCAGAAGTACCCATCCTCAACTGAGGGGTCTCCGACTGATGATCTGAATCTTTAGATTCAGGGGGTGCAGCTTTGCTAAGAATTGTCCTGGCTCAGTGTTTGCAGTGCAGACTTGTGCTGATACTGCAGCACATTCTGATGTACTTACTGGGAATTATGCTTATTGAGCTTCATAGAGCAATTAAAGGAGAAACAACTGCACGATAATGATGAAGCTATGAGGCTGAAATGTGATGATTCATATTTGGCTGCATAATCCATCCAGTTTATTCAGTAGTTCTCTTGTAAACCTGGCAATGTGCTTTAAACGTGCTCAGAGGAATTCAGACTCATGAGTCTGGCATCCACAAATATATTTTATAAGTGTACAGGTAGGTAGTCATGATTTGTGATTACACAGCTTCAGTAAATTCTTGTGTCCCACAATCTCTCCCAAACAAAGCCTGCCACTCTCACTATATCCATAATTAACAATACATTTTTGCTAATTTCCCTTTTTAGAGCTGATGAGGGACAGACTCTGCCGCAAGGTCACAGCAGTGGCAGTATATTAAAATTTAATCGCAGTCATACACAGATTTAAAGTGAGCAGCGTGGGGAATTAAGCAGCCAAGGAAAATCATAAAAAGGGAGGCTGTATCTAATGAGTCAGGAGTGAATGATGTGAACGTGTTTTCGTGCCAGTGATGTGAGAGCAAAGGGCCCAGGGCCGTGCAGGGCCATCTGGGGCTCCGAATTTGACAATTACGCCGAGCAGTGTGGCCACGGGCACATTCCCTTTGCTGCTGTCAAAGAATGTGCGTTTGTGTGTGTGCGTCGCACCGCGTATGTGTGCCTCTCGTCGTCTATTTTCATAGAAACCCCTCGTAATCTTGTTGGAGAACAACAGCCAATTAAAATAACTGCAATCTGTATGCATAAGCCTGAGCCAATTTATCCAGGGAGCCTTCTGAAAGTACAAGGTTTCAATATGCAATGTGTTTGGGCTTGGCTGTGAGTAAGCATTAACTATGCACAGTAGTGGGGAGACAGTCAAACAAAGCTACAAAAACTAGCCACTGTACACAGACTCCAGAGAGCTGCAATCCCAAACCACTCTTTATTTATTCTGGGAGGAGAAAAAACTGAGTCCCCACTCAATTAGGGCTGGATAAATTAGTCATAGAGCATCAAACTTTACATTGTGTTAAATATCATGCATGTAGATTGTAATTTGTAGCTCACTTTTTTTTTTTGTAATTTATATATTCATTTGTCACATGATATCCAGTGTTGGGGGGTAACTTGTTACAAAACTGCATTACTTTTTGCAGTATTTAAGTAATCGATTTTGGTATATTACATTTACAACATCAGGTCATGTGTTACCAAGGGTGCTGATTTAATTTCAGAACTGGGAGGCCCAAGTGAGAGTTGAAGTATCTCGGGGATCTTGGGGACAATGGAGTGTGAGATGGGCCGGAGAATTAGAGCAGTGGGGGCAGTATTGCGTTCGCTTTACCGCACCATTGTGACGAAAAGAGAGTTTAGCCAGAAGGTAAAGCTGCCAATCTAAAGGTCAGTCTTCGTTCCTGCTCTCACCTATGGTCGTGAAGGGTGGGTCATGACCGAAAGAACAAGCGACCCAAATGGGTTTTCTCAGGAGGGTGGCTAGCATCTCCCTCAGCAATGGGGTGAGAAGCTCAGTTATACGTGAGGGATTTGAAGAAGAGCTGCTGCTCCTTTGGTGTAGAAAGGACAGTTGAGGTGGTTCAGGCGTCTTGCAAGGATGCCACCTGGTCGCCTTCCTAGGAAGATGTTCCAGGCACATCCAGCTGGGAGGCCACAGGGCAGACTAGGTGGAAGGATTATATCTCCACTCTGCCCTGAGAACGCCTCAGGATCCCCCAGTCAGAGCTAGTTAATGTAGCTGGGGAAAGGGCTGTCTGGGGACCCCTGCTGGAACTGTTAACTCTGTGACCCGGCTTCAGATAAGTGGTTGAAGATGGATGGATGGATGAGAGGCCTTTCTACTGCATCAAGCTGTAGAAAAATACAACAAATGTAACAGCTACCTAAACTAATGGTTAAAACTATAAACCAGGACAAACATGACAGTTACCAACATAAACCACCATGTTCTGAACAGATGCATAAAAAACACAAAGTAACATTTTCATCTTGGAACAATAAACAGTGAACTTAAAGGAGGAATCTACTGTAATAAACCATAAAATTACCATGATTAAGTAAACACGTTAAATTGAAATAGTCGCTTTATTGAACTGAACGCTGCAGCAGCAGTTTCCCCCTTTGAAATTTCCATTCTGGACCGGAATAGCTGTTTTGTAGTCCGTTTCTCATTAATCAGAGTTTAAATTAATGCTGAATTTTCACCAAAGAATTAAGCATCTGTTTCTGAGTTGCAAGAAATCATTAATAATCTTGCAGAATGAGTAGATGTTTGTAACTGTTAAATTAAGCAAAATGTTAATGGACTTTGGCTGGCAGTGATACAGGCAGCTACTTAACTCAAAGTCCAGAGTGTGAGATTGTAAATTAAACAGGACTACAACCTATTTAATATACTTGCTATTTGGACTGTAAGACTTATGTTTGCATGCGCAATGGCTACATATTGCTTCTTTAACTAACTACTTAGTCCAGCGCTAGGAATGATGGGGAATTAATGGGAAATGATTACAAACTGGAGCAGAGAGCAACACAGTCTGCTGTGACTAGGTTGCAAAATGTAGATAAATAAATATTTATTAAGCGCCTTTGTATCGTACATCAACCTCGTGTTTATGAGCATTTTGATGGAAAAAATTGACTTGAAATGAAATTAGTGCTAATCTGTTGTGTGAGATGTGCGAGTAAAAACACATCTGTGATGCTTGCGGTCTAAACATGGGGAGGACATGATAGAATAATGATAGAAAGGTCTTTTTACTGTGAATGTTGCAGTATAGAGGCATTTGCAGGGATACTGTTGTGAGACAACATTACTGTCTTCCATTTCATAATGCCTAGTCATACATCTGCAGTTATTTTTGGTAAAAGTAACACAAAAGTACCGTAACGCAGTACAGCTCGATTCCACCAAGCACGTTGTGGCTGCGCTACATCCACCCTAGCTGATTGCGGCTATGTTAGACAATGCTTGTGATTCCACCAGCAGCACTTTGGTGCATCCCCAAAGTGTCTTTCACATCAAATACACGCGGATTCTATTTTTTGATGGATGCCGCATCAATATGCCCAGAGCATATCAAGCGGGCAGGAAGTCAGACGCAGAAAGAGCAGGGAGAATACTGTTCAGTCTTCAAAATAAAACACCCCGTGCAGACTCGTGATCATAAAAACAGCCAAACAAGAAACTATTTAACTATGTAGCTTTCTTATCCATGGTAATAGCACAAAAATCATGGGAAGGAGACCAAATCAATAAAATCTGAGCGAGGGCAAAAACACTTCGCTTCTGAGACGCTGCTGGTAGGGACATGCAGCCATGTGGGGGGGACAGATCAGAACCGCACCGCAGGCGTGCCGTGCCCAGTGCAGTCAGTGGGTTACACTACACAGACAGTAACATTGTAAGTAACTTAAAATTAGAGTAACTAGTAATATACAGTACATTTTGAAAGCAATTTGCCCAACACTGTTGATATCGCAGCACATCACCTGATCAAACAGGTTCTGGCTTCACCTGTAATCCCGGGATTATCACCACATGTGCTCGCATGTATGCAGAGATCATTTAAAATGTTTATCTCCATCACATGAATCTCTTGTGTATTCCAGCTCTATCTCTCTTTGTGTGAGTGTGTGTGCGTGTGTGTGTGCTGTTGCCTCTTTGCCCTGGCGTCTTTAGGCTGATTACTACAATGCCTGAAGGGAGTACACCATTGTTTATGTTATTTATGAGCTTCATTTAATTGGGCTGAGAGTAGCGAGGCTCCGTCAGAGGCGTGCTCCCGTTGGCTTAAGCGCAGTGCTCTGTCAGTACTGCAGGCTGTGAGGAAGGTGAGGCTATAATTAATGGAATTTATTTCAGCGCAGTTGCAGGCAAAATAGATGCATGATGTGAGAGTTCACAGGGACCAGCCGACTGTCCCACCTGAACCCAATTTCTTGCCTTTACAGGTTATTTTCTTTGGATATTGTGCAGTAAATCATTTGCTCATTCCATTGGCTTGATGATTGCATGTGCGGGTGTCTCTATTAAAGTCAGGGTCATGCACAAGGCCTTACCTGCCCTGAATCAATACCAATGAATGAATAAATACCAGTATTTCAGTTAATTTAGGCATTTTATTGAAGACGTGGTCTCGCTCTGCTCTCCTGCCGTGTCGTGGAACACAGGGGAAATAAATATTATAGAGCCTCTAAAGTCAGCAGCATGAATATTTTATATCTGTAAACTGACTATCTTTGTGTTTTGGACTTTTGCTGAGACAAAACAAGACATTTGAAAACAGAACCTCAGACTCCCGGAAATTTCATAGACATTCATCTATGATTCAAAAACAGTAACTGGCAGATTGGAAGGATAATAATTTGTTACTTGGCCAGCCTAGATACATCTACATGAGGGAAAATCAGAATCTGTATTATGTATATTTGTATTAAAGGACTAGCGTGTAGGATTTAGTGGAGTGCAACCAACTTGCCTGTAAAGCCAGTCGGAGAAGCCATGAAAATTGTGGAAGGTTCTATTTAGAGCCAGTGTTTCATTTGTCCGTCTAGGGCTACTGTAGAAATATTGAGGTTGAACATTGCACACTCCGTGGAAGAGCGCCAGTCTATGTCAATAAAAACGGCTCATTCTAAGGTAACAAAAAAAAAACATTGATTCCTATTTTCTGTTGATTATTCAATAATAAAAACATTCAGATTCAGTTTCTGCCAATAGCTTCCTAAATCTTGCAGGCTTTCCCTTTAAATTGAGAAAATAGTTTACTTGGGTTTTTTTTTATTGGCCAAGATAATTTGTCCATGATATATTACTTTTCCCACTTACCTTTCATTCATAGTGCTGGAAGTGGCTATAATTGTTTTTTTTTATTATAACAATGTATCAAAAGTAGGGATGCACGATATTTATCGGACTGATAAAATATCGGCCGATTTGAGGGGAAATTACGTCATTTTTTATCAACCCGATAGGTAAATTTTATCCGATAAAAAGATCCGATAAATTAATGAAATAGGGGGAAATGTTTGCAGGCCGAGTAGCCCCAAAACATGCCATGACACGCCGGTTGCGTCATCTATCGCGCCTTAATAGAAGGACCCAAGCCTGGCCCCGTCACCATAGACATATATACGTATATATGTCTATGCCCGTCACTGGCTGACGGGCATGAAACAGTCAATCAAGTTGTGATGGTTTACTAACGTCATGGAGTTGGTTCGCTCGGCTGCGCTCATACAGTACAGTACCAATACAGTAAAAACAATAAAAGATATCGAGACAGTGACAGGAGGAGACACATAAAGCTCGGGAGAGAAGAAGATAAAGAGGAGACCACTATTGTATTTCTTATGGATGTAAAAATAAGTTTTACAGTGTTTAAAATTACGAGCCAACAGCCCGTTTCATTCACTGCTGCTCCGCGGCTAGCAGCGCCGGCTAGCTGCGCTGAAAAGAGCCAACACGCGTCTCCTAACCTGCAGATTTCAACTGCGACACAAGAATGATCTGATGTGAGCTTTATACAGTATAGCAGCCATATGACTGTCAGAAATTCAAAACGAACCAGAACCACTATTACCACCCGAGCCTCACGTCAGTCCACAGCAGACACTGTCTGACTCAGTCAGAGCTCATCACAGCTGAAATATCCTCCACAGAAATATTTCTTACCTGACTCCACGTTGTCCACAGCGTTCAGTCAGGCTCACAGTTCACATTTAAAACCTTATAATCC
>JAJHUR010091309.1:0-10586 GCA_027495735.1 Lutjanus campechanus
ACAGAGATCTGCCGATGCAGTTAATTTGTGACAAATGGACAGTGAAGATGGCCATTTACTAGCTAGCAGTTTTTCCTTAAGTGTTATGTGTAATGTACAGTACATCTAATCCTGTGCACACTGTTCACTCAAGGCCCTGTATGGATTGTGGTTTCCAAACATGCTGCCAATAGTAAAGAATGCTGTGCGCAGCAGTTTGCTGACATCCAGTTGAGGAATTTATGCAGCTTTTGTTGTTATCCCCAAGATGTAAATCTGTCCATAAATCTGCAGCGTGCAGCTAGTTTTGGCTGGCATCTTATTTCAAATAAAGATCAGACAGCAATTTCTCCTCCAGAAATATCAGCCTCACAACACGGCTGCTCTACTTGGGCACGAGGCGTATCAAAGCCATCCATTACACTTGTAAAACAGCTAACTGCCCTGCGGTGACATCATGTGTTTATAGCTCATAAGCAGGTAATACTGGGCTGAATTGGCACCATGGTGTGCGTCATAAAGAATACCACACGCGCAGCACAATGTAGATTGTGTTTCTGAGCATCATCCATTCAAACAAGATCCCCTCCAAGGAGCTGATCCATGCAGGTCACGGAATCATTCACCAAAATGAATGGCGACATTTCAGGGGAAATGCTGAGGAAAAACAATACGCCATATTGTGAGGTGGTGGGCATTCTAATTTCATTTCAGATAGCACATGTGGGATTTGCTGAGGAAGGATATTGAGGTGGTGGTACAAGCCAATCTGCGAAAGGTCTGGATCTGTGACACTGAACAAGACCTTGAGGGAAAACACGGAACAGGTGGCTAATGCAACAGCGGAACGGAGCTTTAGAAAAATGTCGCAGCATGCTTAATGATGATCTGCTTCCACGTCATGTTCCTAAAGAACGTCAGTGTATGTAAACATTTACCTCTTTATTGCATTGTTGAGCGATTTCTTGAAGCCATTTCAATGTAGAAATGAATCTGTCACTGAACATTGCTCACCGACAGATCATAATTACACGAACATGGAAAATGACAAGGTTATTTTCAAAGCGCGGCTCTGAAATGCTTCGAGCATCACGGTGATGACGAGTTAACATGTGCAGTTCTAATTCCTGCAAATGTTCGCTGCTAAACAACGTAAAGCAAGGTGGGGAATTCTAAAAGGATCTTCAAAGGAAAACCAAGCGAGTTTCCCCAAAGCAGCAGCAAGACTGTATGAACTGGGAGCAAAGATCACAGAGGGGCAACCATGTAGGAGCAGAAACATTGGAGTTGTGAGAGCGCAACATTGGGGAAAGAACGAATTGAGATCCTATAGCTTCAGGGGAGATGTTGTTTTGCTGGTGTAGAGAGTGAGGCAAACACAGACCAATTTACTGAGGGAAAATTGTGCTGTGGTGGAAAAAAAGAGACCTAAGAGCAGACCTGGCCCATTCTTCACTGTGCAATCTAATCTCAGCTCTTGGAGAAGATGGGTGAAAACAAACATTGTTCTCCTGTCAGCAGCTCTGACGGAACATACAGTGCTAGTAAAAGAGCTCAGCCCACTCACACAGCCGCCTCAAACACAAAGAGGGAGATGATTAAACCAAGAGAGAATATTTAAAACTGAAAAAGTTATGTGACACATGATGAATATTCAAGGCAACAACAACCTCTGATAATTTCCTGGTGGGTTTTCAGGGAGAAAAACAATAAAGGTCCAAATGGGAAGAGAATCCCAGGGCTACACATATGCAGGCTCAACATCAGTCACGAAAAACTGCTGAAGCTTTAATTTGATGGTATTTTCATTTGTAAAGAATTTTAAGTTACACATCATAATAGCAATCATTTCCCCTTGTTTATAAATAATAAGTGATTCATGATATTTAGAAAAGCAGCTATGATCAACTGTAATAAAATTAAAACTGTAGTAAATCAGTCATTTGCTCACTTTGCTGTTCCCTAAGTTAGATTTGTCTTCATTCCGCACTTGAAGCACTTTTCTCAAGATCCTTCAGACATGTTGTTATGGTGGGGCTGGGCGATATGGTTGAAATGTTTACATTAAAAAGTAAATTATTTTGATATTTATATATTGACATTGATGTATAATGAAAATGCTAAAATTGATGTTCAATGCAATGAAAAGTGTAGGGCTGTACAGAATGTCATTTTTTACATTCAGTGCTTCAAATGAAGTTTTGAATGTTTGTTGTCATATTATATCACGACATCAGCCAAAAAGAAATTAAAAATCCTTAAACAAAACCCTCAGTTTGTTAAGTGATTCACCAATAAGTCTTATTTTATTAGATCAACTTTCTTCAATGAATGTAACAGTGTCGTCAACATAAATGTATTGACGACATTTATGTTGTTGCCAGACAGCCCTGTTACAATACAAGTATGTAATTCCCAGTGTGTAAATTTTTTTTTACCACAGTGAGCCTGTTCTTATTGAAAAGCTAAGTGCAAACAAACAAACAAAATTAAAGCAGATAAAATGTTGTGAAATTTGGAAATGATTACATCTATGTTTTTAAAATATATTTTGACTTTTGGACTTTACAAGTTTGAAAAATCCTACGCACCCGAAACTGGAATCTTATTCTACAAATAGTATAACAGGCTACACATAATTTTAGTGTAGTCTAATCTTTATCTGCAATTGTGAAGAAATACCAGGTCTAAACACAACGTTATGAACAAAGTTTCAAAC
This sequence comes from Lutjanus campechanus, assembly GCA_027495735.1. Lineage (NCBI taxonomy): Eukaryota > Metazoa > Chordata > Actinopteri > Lutjaniformes > Lutjanidae > Lutjanus > Lutjanus campechanus. The sequence continues at coordinate 2,699 of JAJHUR010091309.1, forward strand.
TGTTCGGTACAGCGCTAGAAATCTGTTTAAGTCTTAATTTGTCAATGTACCAGACAAAACTCTTTGAATGTTTGAAACAAAACCTTCAATAACACATTTTCTTAATCTTCCATTAAATTTAGCTTGGAATCATTAAAGGATAAAGCTGGGTTCATTCTATTATATTTGTCCCAAATTCCCATTAAAAAGCCAAACTCAAACATCTCTTTGTACTTTCTGACTTCCCAACCCAGTCTGGGCCTTCTGGCCTTCATGAACCTTGGTGCTATCTAGTGAATTAGTCCACATTTCCACCAGTTTTGAGTGGGACCAGTGTAATCAAGGATGTCATCAGAAGGTATTGTACAATGCACAACAACCTGTAGAATGTGACATGCCCACTTTGGTTCTCAAGAAAAACCATCTACTTTTCTGGTTCCAGCTGGGAACCAACTTTTCAAGTCTGGAACGAGTTTATTTTTGGTTCCAGCAGCTCAGAATGGTTCAAAATTAGGTGCTTGAACCAGAACTTGGCTGGTTCCACAGTGGTGGAAAAGACCTCTGTGGCTCTCAGTTCAAAGGCCAATCATTCCTACTGGAAACATCGGTCTTTAGAAACAGGTAACAAATACAGATTTGCAGCTAGGCTTTGTAATTTCCTACAGCAGCTGGCCACTGCAGCTTTTAGCTGACATTCCTTAACAAGAAGAAATGCATTTGCAAGAAGAAGTGCATTTTCAGGGACTATTTTCATCTGTGGATTAATATGCATTTGGGGTTCTAGTGAGTATTAATGGCAGCAGGACGATGCATGAGGGACTCAAAATCAACTACAGTGCCCAAGTTAATTGTGCTGAAGCAAGTAATATGTAACCCATTGAAACTCAATTTTAATAGTCGATAGTTTCTAAGTTTTTGGACAAAAATAGCCAGGGTATTCTTGCCCAGTGTCAGCTGGTCAGCTCCAGTCCCCCCTGCAACTCTCCATAAGGGGTTATAGATAATGGATAGATGGATGGATAGATGGACGGACAGCGGAGCTCTATGGCACAGAAGAATAAGATGTCAGACTTTCTATACATGGAAATACTAGGATCAGAATGAGGGCTGACACCTTGTGGTTGGTTGGTTGACTGTTTGTTATGCTCCTGTCCAACCAAATTGTCACTGGTCGTACAGTCGCTGGTGTTACTTGAATAAGGAGAGAATCACCTCTTAATCTGATGATGTACAGACATATGCAGACCTAATGTATTATATCTTTAAGTGACAGGCTCTTTACTAAACATTTACACTGCTCCTGAGTTGAAAAAAGTTGATTTTTGATGACAACACATGTGGTTTCTACTTTGTCAGACACTTCATCAGTGAGGGTTAGGGTCCTGGTAACGATTCAGGCCCAATGACAGATCGATACTGGCAGTCTGTGACCCCACATCAAACTGAGAGCTGTAAGTTTTGCCGTGATTTATGTTGTTGTAGTGTTTATTTTGAGGTCATCCTATTGATTTTGGTGCTGGCATGTTGCTAATGTGGCGACTACCACAGGCTGCAGTGATGTTGGTCTAATGTTGCAATATTGAGGGACAGTTAAGAGAAACTACGTGAACTTGTGAACCTTGTTTGAAGCCAACTAAATAATGAGAGTAGAAGGTGAGATGCTGGTCACGGTTCTATCATGTTGCTTTTTGTTGATGCTTATACTGCAGTGCGAGTTGCGTTAGCACTGAGCTTTGTTTATGTATGTAACCCCTTTGCTGGTATGTGTGTGTGTGTATTATTGTTGCTGCTGTATGTAAATTTACTTGATAGAAATTACCTGAAGGTAATGATGCAGCTACATGTGAGAAAGAAATGGACTTGCTTGGCAACGCTGAGTAACTTCGATTAACACACAGGTAGATTCTGGGTAGGCAGGTCTGCACTGAGTTTTTTCCCCCATCGACCAACCGTTTGGCTGAAGAATAGGTAGAATTTCAGTTGATGAGAAGATTTTCTTCATTGTTGGTTTTGGTCTTTTCATAGGACTTGTTGACAATAAGACAAATATAGATGATTATAAGCCTTATCCTGGATAGAGGAAAGTTGTAAAATAATAATATTAAAATGACTGTCTTTTGAATACAATATCACATAAAGTTGGTAAAACATAAAACAACATAAAACTGAACTATCGCCCAGCCCTGTACTAAAGATAGCTATCAAAAGCTGAAAAAAAACTAAAGGCTTATATTTAATAAAACATATGTTCATGAATACTCTGAGGTCAGTTGAACAGTCCTTAAGAATGACTCTGAAGATGCTCCACTAAAGTTACAACTTGCAGGTATAAAAAACTATAGACTGATTTGGCAATCAAAATGAGTATCAATAAATACATACAAAATGAATAAATAAACCTGGAAATACATACATTAGTAAATAATAATAATAAAAACATTTGCCTCTATGACATACTAAGAGTCTTTATGTATAGTCCTCATTGGCTGGGAGGTTGTGTAGTCCATAAACTTATACTTCTAATAATGAGCCATTCTTTCTGACTGGCTGTCACCACGATGCGCACACACTCAATGTCAAAGGCAATTTTGTGGTCTACATCTTGAACCTCAATGTTGCCATTTTTAAACTCCCCTAATGTGATATAAGAGGAACACTGTTTCCCTTTTTTAGTTCCAACTAGTTTCTCTCCGACTTCCAGAGCTCCATGGTGAAGAATGTCATTCTGACGGTCATCAGAACCAGTAGCAATCTTAATCTTACTAATTTTGGTAGATTTATTAAAGACTATGACAAAGAAGTCTCCTGTGGAAGGAGGCTTTCCCCAAAAGTACTCGTCCACAGTGCTGTAAGCCTTGGTGGCGTCGTAGTTCTCAAAGACGTTGATGTTTGTGTAAAGGCTGGCAGGAGGGTTGTCAGGAATGTCTATGGAGTCTTCCTCAAAGTCGTCGTCCTTCAGCTTGTTCTCTGCTCCTTTGTATGAGGAGTAGTAGCCCATGTGCTGGAACAGTGAGGGCTTGAAGCGGATCACGTCCTTCTGGGCCAGCAGACCCCTGAAGTGGATGAGGAGCCAGTCACAGGGCATTTCCTGGTAGAACATGAGGAGGAAATGAGCCAGACGTGGCAGGTCTTTGGAGTGGTACAGCTTCCCGATGTAGCCCAGCTTGGAGAACTCCAGCATCACCCAGTAAGAACCTTCTCTGGAGGTGATCACCTTCTTCAGCGCCGTAAGGAAGTTCCTGGAGCAGCGCACGTCGTCCTCTAACATCATGTAGAAGTGAGACAGGTTTGTGCAGAAGTTCAGGAGGAAAGCGTAGTCTACGTTTTGCTTAGAGCGGAAACGGACCCGGTCCTCTGGGTCATTATAGTTCCTTTTCAACCCATCCAGAGATGGATAGTACTCCTCTGGGGCCTGGATCACCAGGAGGCGTCCGGCTATGATGTGGTGAGCAAACTTCCTGGTAATTTCCTGCACCAGGTTCTCACACCAGACCAGGTCAAAGTCTGCCAGGTGGACCACAACCACAATCTCTTTGAGTTCCTCATAACTGGACTGATCAAAGATGGATTTGATCGTCTCCAGGAGGTAGTTTCCTCTTTTTCTTTTGACTGATGACAGTCCAATGGTGAGATACTCTGTGAACAAAAACAAGCATTTCATAAAATTATAAAGTAAACAGAAATGTTTGCAAATGACCAATTTTAAATATATTGTACAGACATGCAATGCTTTGGTTTGAGAAAACCAATAATTAACCCTTCGCTACGCTCCTCCTCCAAACAGCAACCATCCAATCATAGATTAGCAACTATAACTAGGCACCACAGGCCTGTCGAGCTTTGCTTTTCCCGACAAGTTGAAGTGGTGTGAGTTCCAGCGAGAGCAACACTCAGTGTCTTATGAATTTTTAAGGGTGGTGTCTGTTTTGTAGTCTGTCTAAAACCTAAATAACAAGAACAATGCCGTAGGGCATGGATAAGAATTTCTCTCTCTGGTTAGCTCCTGGCTCTCATCCTGAGGTGAAAGTGGCCCAACTGGTCTGACTGGTGACCATCTCAGGATCCATGGTACTTAATCTAGTCCCTGCACTTACTTTTCCTACATTATATAGTGTATTTCTGTCATCTATTGTATACATATATGCGTCATATTTGACTGTCCGACCGATGTTTGCTGAGATGTAGCTTTCATGAAATCATGTACTGTATGTAGTCATTAAATAGCTCCACGTATTTGTCAGATGGAAACATTAAAACGTCAGCTGGAGACTAACTTCTCAGCTGGCTCGAGGTGTTTAAGCATCATCATTAGCTTACTTTAGTTACCTACACTCAAGAGGTATGATAATCATTTTAGCCGACCAAATCCACGGTTGTCAGCTTGAAGTGAGAAACTGTTTCCTTCTCTGTGGAATCGAAGACCCCATGTTTCAAATATTACTGCCAGTTTTAATGTTAAATCTGCCACCATTTTCACTGTAACCTGCATCTAGACAGTGCAAGAATGGAAAGCTTGACAGATGTAGCAACAGTAACTAAAGTGCAGGACTAAGTAAAGGGTCAGTTTCAATTTGAGTTCATTCTTGACCTTGATAACAGTCGTCTGACAAAATTAAAATGAGCCTTCTTCTTTTCTTGCTTTTAACTGCATCTCACAATCTTCTCTCAATCCCAAATTAGAGTTTTGTGCTGATTGTAGGTAAAAAAAGTCAAAAATATTTGGTGACCGAATCTTAATATACTGTATGTGAGAAGAAAAGTGTGAAGTGTTTAATTTTGAGGTCTCTGTGGGGCAGTTACATTTTATTGCTGTGCTTTCAATCCCCACGTCAGAGATTTTTAGTTGTAGTTTTTATTCTCAGCTCATGTTCTCAGCTATGATTTACTGTAACTTCCCCAAGCTCCTGAAAACACTCAATGTAAATTCCTCTTTAAACAAACGCTTAACTTACTCTTGCGGTTCAGTGGGGTTCCAGCAAGATAACGATACGTGACATTAATGGTCCCAGAGAAATTACTGAGGTCTCTGAAGGTGTGAACGTATCGCTCTGAGCTCGGAGGGTGGACTGATGTTTCTCTGAGCTGTCTTTTATCACCTTCCTGGAAAACATGAACAACAGAGGGGAAAATGAAACACACGTGTGAGCTGTAATAACTGCTGCAGAAAAAGAATAAGAAAGTCGTACTGAAATTTTCTGCTGTTAACAATTCAAATGAGGGGGAAAATCAAGCTTTTGTTTTCTTAAACTTGATGTCTGTAACATCATGTACAAACTTGAGACAATATGTGTTTTGATGTGGCTCAGCTAACCCACAACGTTTGGAGACAAAAGGAATTTTAAAACCCCTCCAGGCAGTTGAGTCGAGCAAATGGACTTGAGAAGAGCACCAGAGAGCTGAAAATGCGAACTACCACTTAATAATTTAAATAACAAACACAGATAATGTACTGTGATCACCAACTTTTGATGGCATCATGAATAAGAAATAAATCATCTGGATGATTTCAACTTGGGTCCTTGGTATGAAAATTTAATACTGTTTCTTTAAAAAAACAAGCAATTATAAAAGGGACAACATGGGCGGAGTGAATAAACACAAGAGCACATTTGGTTTCAAAAGCATGTTTGGTCAAAATACATAAATAAAAGATAAATAAGTCATTGACCCACTTAGGTCACCCAGTCAAAAAGGTCTGGACCTGCTCCTGTATGTGATGTCAACTCCATCAAAAAGTCATAGAGAGGTTTTTTTCTGTTATATTCACTAAATATATTCATATGGATTGATAAAATGTCTTTACGTCAACAAAGATATTCATGGTTCGTGTGTGTGTTCTTTGTGTTATAAATGATGATTATATGTTGTTTATCATGCAGACAAATTACATTATCAACTGAAATTGTATATGAGCATCATTATAATGGTAATTATTTCTTGATTGATTATACAGCTAATTAAATAATCTAATGCGTATTTAATGAAACAGAAACCATTCAACATGTCCTACATATTTTATATTATAGTGCTATGACTTTCTGTGTGTCTGATGAAGCTGACAAAATTCAAGTACTCAGCCTCAAAAAAATGCTATTTAATAGGTTGGCCTGTTACGTTAAGGTTTAAAAACCATTCGTTCAAAATATATTTTCTAGCATAATTGAAGGGTAAAAATCCCCTTAAAGTACATTTCTCATGATTCCTGTAAAACCAGACAGTCCAGTCATCTAGTTAAAACATTTCTCCAATTTTCTGTAAATATATATACTGTATATATATTACAAATATATAATAGATAATATGAAATGATGTAAATCAGCTCCCAAGCAAGCCCCTGTCAGTGAAAAAAACATACAAAATGTATTTTTAGAAAAACCTATAACTGGCATTATTTAAGGTTAATGTTTTTTGAGATATTTGTGTATTTTGTTTTTTTTGTTTTTGTTTTTTTACTTCTTTGTATCATTTTTCTTTATTTTTATATTACCTATTTGTGTGAGGCCTATGCTATAAGAAAGGCAGTTAAAGTTCTGCATCTAAAATATCCTAATCAGTAACTGTAGTTGCATTTTCATTTGCTCTAATTTATGGGGGAAACCCACAATATGCCCTGTAGGCATTTGGCCTCCCTTGCATAGTCTTCTCATTATTTATAGTTTTTTTTTTGCTTATGTTTTCAATATGTGCTAAAACAAATCAAATCTACTAACCAGCACGTAGCCATCTTCAATGTAGAGGTTCAGGAAGAGGAGGAAGGTGATGAGGAAGCCGAGGAAGGGAATAGTGGAGCGTTTCCTCAGACACCTCATCTTGTCCAGGGATTTCCACACCAGCCTCATGCTGTACACGCTCTCACTGGGATCTGCACGAGAGGAACATGGGAAATGACACATTAGAGCCGCTTGCTTTGAATGTCGTCAGCCCTTCTTTTTTGCATGCGAATAATTTCCCTTTTTATCAAGCATCAACAGATCAGGGGGGAATTAATTTTAGAACCATGCGGTCTTGTATGACATGATTATCTTCCTCTAGCATCGTAATTATTCTTCGACAGACCTCTAATGACATGTGATAGTGTGGCGCTTTTTGCCCTTTCAGAGACTGAATCCTCTGATTCACTGGCAAATCACATGAGAGAAAAACTAAAGGAGCTGCAGTACGTAAAGGATATTGACAAGTTCAACAATGGACAACTGATTTAAATCAAGCATGTTTTTTCACTAATAACAAAGAAAACCTGCAATGATTGGTGTCCCTATGTGTGCAATGCATCCACACCCTCCACCCTAATGGTATTTTTAGCTGTTAAATGATGGGTGGTGGTGGTGCCATGGTGGATAGCTTTGCTATCATTTTATTATCAGCTAGCCTGCTCCACTTTGTCATGTGACTTTTTCTATTTGTAGATTACGGGCCACTATCACTACGGGGAAAAATCAATTCAGTTTCACTTTATTTGAGATTTGTTGTCCATAGAAGAAAAAGATAACACTTATTTTTATAAAATATGGACAAAAATACACATCATACTCAATCCCCAAGGTGACACTCAAATGTCAGTGTTTTTTCTGACTAAAACAGCCTAAAACCCAAAGGTATTCAAGTTTCATAGTATAAATGCAGCAAATCCTCACATATTAGAAGCTGTACCCTGGCATTTTTGCTTGATAAAAAGGGAAATTATTCATCAATTATCACTTGACATGGCTGTGAATTTTGACTTTTTTTGATCACTGCACTGCAGTTCAATATCACTTCCTGTGTCCACTATGTGGTGCTAGAACCCATTAATTAGGGGCCGGGCAGCCTAAGCTGCCAGGACCCTCTTGTAATCCTGCATGTTCTTCTTCTTCTTCTTCTTCTTCTTCTTCTTCCGAGGAAGTCCTACTTCCCATGCACGAAAAATGAA
>JAJHUR010091310.1:0-38016 GCA_027495735.1 Lutjanus campechanus
GTCTTTAAAATAAATACACCAATACATAATATAACATAATGTAAATGTAATTTCCATTTGCAATAACTTGCAAAGAAGATGTATTTCTCATTATTGACTAATGATTTGTGGTAAGTGAGTGATCACTGAAACATTTTGGGAAAACTCACTGGACACAACTATCTATCTGTGCCTCATGTAGGGTTGGCCATTGTTAACTTTTTATTGATTATCATTATTGATTCTGCTTCACACTTGTGCTGTTCACACTTATGCTGAGTAAGCTGTGCATTTCGGTTTACACTGGCCATTTAGGTAATATGAATGTTAATAGTCCCATCAGATCGTGGCTCTTTTGTAAACACTCTCTCAGAGCCATTCAAGGATTCTGCCATTTCACCTACTGTCAGACTGGTCCCTCCTATATTAGTTTACTGCTTATATTTGGGACTTTTTGACTTGTTTGACGAGAATGGATAATTGTTATTTGGTGAAAAATAAATGATATATCACCTGTGACTAATCAACTAGTCAACTACTTTTTAGGAGTAGTTGATGACTATTAAAATGCAGCAGTTCATGCATTTCATTAATGCACGAGCATTTTTCTTAATCATATTATATGAAGGTAGAATATCAAGTATTACCTGTTGTCCATGTCCAGCATCGCAACGAGCAGTCTTCAGAAACAGTGAGGAATTCTGGGAGTCTTTCTTTGAGAACAACTGCGCTTATTGCACCGTTGTGACCCTGGAAGGAGCTGAAGTGCTCTACCTGTATGTAAAGACAGAGAATGTGAGAGAAGACACAAAAAAGTGAAAAACGAAGTGTTTCATTTTGGTCAAGAACCTTTAAGGCATAATATTTGACATTTTCTTAAAAAAGACTCAAATAAACATAATCCCTTTCAATCATCTCTTATGACCCACTACTAGTGTGTGGTGGTGGCTGTATCTGCAGAAACCCTGCCCTCTGCCTGTATATCCTTATTTTTTTCTCATTATTTTACCAACTTAAAACATCTGTATTTGACGTCCTGGAAATAAAAGTCATCAACTATCTTTCTAGAAGTAAGGGTGAGACCAAATCAAAGAAAATGAGTGACTAAAACTAAAAAACAACATCTACTAATATGATGGAAAAATTTTACTAAATTGGGAAAAACCCCTTTAAAAGCACTTTCTCATTGTATTTTGACCGACAGACCTGTAGTGGTTTCCAGAGCTGCACTGTGCCGTCATCAGATGCAGTGAGAACAGTCATTTCTTCTGGGTTGACTTCTGTGTTCTTGTCTTAAAAACAATTTAAAAAAAGGACCAATTAGAGTCACACTCAGGCCTGATCACTCCTTATATCGTACAATATGAAATAATGAGGTAGAGACAAATACAAAAACTGGATGTATGTGTGCACTGATTTTCCAGACAGTTTACTTGTATTTGGTAGGAGAGCACAGTCGTGGATACGCTGCTTGTGTGCTGCAATGTGGCAGATTTCTGTGTTTGTTTCCCAGGTCCAAACATGTAGCGCTCCCTCTGAACAGCCAGCGATCACATACTGTCCCTGCACACAGAAACAACAAACAGCAAATCAACACACAAATCCCTTAATGAAGCGGACTGTTTTGCAACCTAGATTCCAAAAGAGTTGGAAGACTGTGTAAAATGTAAATAAAACCTGATGATTTGAAGATCCTTTTCAACTTAAAGGATAACTTCGGTATTTTTCAACCTGGGTCCTATTTCCCCATGTGTACACTGGTGATGTGAGCCGGACTGTGGCGAAAAAATGTTTAATGTACAAACTTTTACGGACGAATTTGCCCCGATATCTACCGTTATAACTCGTTTCGCGGCTGCCGGCTGCATCCGCGTCCCTCAATACTGCACCAATTTTAAAACGAGTTGCAGCTATCAATCATACACACACATACACATGGGGAAATGGGGCCCAGGTTGAAAAATACCGAAGTTATCCTTTAAACAAAATCAAATACAGTCCAAAGACAAGATATCAAACTGATGAACTTAATTGTTTTTTTAAAATAAATATACACTCATTCAGCATTAAAACCCCACAAAATTGTAAAAAGGGTACTACACGGGCTTGGGAACACTTTGAAAATCTGTTGTTAGTAAACACTGACAACAGACTTGATGCTGCATCTACAAATGCAAGTTAAGACTCTACCAAGATAAAGATAAGATTAAGATAAGATAAAGCCACATATCAACAACGTCCAGGAACGCTGCAGACCTCTCTGCGCTCAAGCTCATCTGAGATGGACTGACGCAAAGTGGAAAAGAGTGCTGTGGTTTTACAAGTCCACATTTTCAGATTTCAGTTTTTCGAAATCATGGACGTCATGACCTCCAGGCTAAAGAGCAAAAGGACCATCCCGATTGTTACCAATATTTGTATGGGGGTTTGTTAGTGCCAATGGCATTATGGGTAACTGTCACATCTTTGAAGGCCCCATAATGCTGAAAGGTACAAACAGGTTTTTGAGCAACACGCTGCCATCCAGACAATGTCTGTTTCAAGGACGCGCCTGCTTATTTCAGCAAGACAATGTCAAGACACATTCTGTATGTGTTACAACAGTGTGGCTTTGCAGTAAAAGAGTTTAGGTACTAGACTGACCTGCCTGTAGTCCAGACCCGTCTCGTACTGAAAATGTGTGGTGCATTATGAAGCACAAAATATGACAACACAAACTCCAGACTGTTGAACACCTGAAGTTGTATATCAGGCAAGAATGGGAAAGAATTTTAACTTTAAAAACTTAAACAATTAGTGTCCTCAGTTCCCAAATGCTGACTGAGTGTTGTTAAAAGAAAAGGTGATGTATCACAGTAGTAAACATGCTCCTGTCTCAACTTTTTTGGAACGTGTTGCAGGCATCAAATTCAAAATGAGTCTAAACTTACAAAATCAGTTTAGATGTATAATTTACTCACCACGCAGCAGACAGATGTAAGAGGATTCTTCCAGGAGATTTCTCTGAGACGCTGACCCGCCTGCAGATCCCACAAACAAAGCCTCCCATCGTTTGAAGAGCTCATCTGAAACAGAAAATGGAGGCTGATGAAGACAAATTTATGGAAACGCCAAAGAGCTTTGAATAACACAATAATGTTGCGTATCTTGGGTTCATTACATTTCTATATGACACAAACTGTAATGAAGATTTACCACACAGTCTGGAGTCCAAACACAGCCGGTGATCCAGTCTCTGTGAGAGTGATGGAGCGGCTTCGAGAGAACAGCAGGAGACACACTGAGGTCCCACACCATCAGTGCCTGAAACAAGACATCTGTCAGTACTGCATTATACTGATCAATCCTACACTCATTTATATCAGAGATGGCAGAGAGACTACACAGTTCAGTATACAGTTCACTTCACTCAAAACTGTTTCAACAAAAACTGAACATTAAAACCATCAATAAGGCAGGACTCATAGCAGGACTGTTGAATTAGACTAAAATAGCTTTATCTTGTGTGCAAATACAGGGGTTCCCAAACTTTTTCATGCAATGAGCCCCCAAATAGGCATTGTGCCATCTTTTATGACAAACACATCATGAGAATACTATAAATATGTAGCTGTAATAAACTACCTAAACTCAATGAGCCAAAGTATTTAACTACTGACAAAGAATGCAGTTAAACTACCGTCCAACAACAGCAAATTGTAGATAAACTAGTAATTGAACTACATTTAGTTCACTGCACCCAAACTCTGTGAATCGTCCGTACAGCAGATGTTTTCCATTTATACAGTCAGTGTTCGTATCAGACACAAATCCTGATTTTGACGATTTTTGCTGTACCTGATCTTTTCCACCAGACAGCAGCTGGTCCCCATCAGGGCTGAAAGCCATACAGGTGACTCCTCCGGTGTGGCCCTTCAGAAGTGCATGAGGATCAATGGAGGGGTTGAGGGCCAGATCGCTCAGCAGCCACAGAGCAATGGTGCAGTCCTCTAAATCAACAGGAAACACAGAAGGGTAAAAAAATAAAACCATTATTAGCAGAAAGTGTGACACTTTAAGTAAGAAGAGGAGATGGACAAAAGCACCTTTTAGCTGAGAAATGTTGCCTTGAACAGTCATGTTTTTACTTTCGCATCAATAAGACTCACCTGAAGCTGTGGCCAGGTATGTGGAGTTTTGTGCTATTGCCAGGACGACACCCATTTGGCCAGAAAACATTCCCCACTGTTTCAGTCCACCCCGCATTCCCTCATCTCCTTCTTTTTTCTTCCAGACCCTCAGACGTTTGTCACTTCCCGCAGACACCAGCACATCTGGTTCGGTCTGCTCTGCACTCAGAACGACCCACAGCATGGACGGTACGGACACATCAAGGTGGGCATCCCAAATCTCCTCAGCTACGATTAAAATAAAGACAGTTATGGTCTGTTTGTTTAACACATCTATTTTGGGATTAAAAAAAAAAAGCATATTATCCTGATTTTGTGCAATATTCTTACAGGGAGATGATTTACACCTATAATTAATTTTAGATTAGATTTAATATAATCTTATGATATGACTATGATATGGTAAAAAAAACATGTTGCTATTATTTTTTTGACATTATTTTTGCCACTAAAAGTTCAGTGTGCGTAAAAGCATGTCATGTTGTGGGCTATGTATTTCTTCCTTCATGGGAGTATAATATTTCTGTGATAAATTTGAGCATGATGTTTTTTAGATTGCTCAGTTTAGCAGGGAGCATCCATACAATACATATTACTAACAGGTCAGTTGTTTCAGAGAAAGAAAAGTACAGTATTGGATTGTTACAGCTACACAAGGTTGCACAAGGTTGTATCAGACATGAAGAGGTGGTGCCATTCCTAGACATGTTAAATACATATCATACCTTTAACATACTGCCTTTGTTAATTGTGTTGTTTTAAGAGCGTAATTATTTTTAGTGGATATTTGTCTTATATCCTTGTTATTTTTTGGTAAAAACTTGTAAAACCCATTTTAAACTTTTTTTTTTTTACATTCCTTACACATAAACACACCTGGATTAACACTGAAGAGTTTGATGCCTTCAGCGTTGTATCCCACAGCAACATAGTCTCCGTTAACAGCCACACACAGAGCAGCAGGCTCAGAGGTCACAGTCTTCCGCTTCTTCAGAGGAGGAGAGAGCTCGCTCTAAAAGGTTGATTTGGAGAGAAAACTACGTAATTCCATCCTTTGTAACTAAATGGCGGCTATCTTTTTTCAATCATACTCTAACTGTTCATTAACACAAAGACTAATGCATGAAAGATGGCTGAAAAACATGAAGATGAGCTATGCAACATGAAGTTAACACTTACTTCATCACGTATTAATGCAGAGACTGAACGTCCAAGTCCCCCTGACCAGAGCTGGAGCTGTTTTACAGGAGGACAAAAAGACACAGAGGAAAAAGGAGGTTGCTCATTTCTGAATGAGGGACAGTGTGCTCTTGAGAGGATAGTTCACCCAAAGGTCAAAAATCTATCTTTTTGAGGCACACCACCAAACTGAAATTCAGTGCCGTACAAGTGCGCCAGTGCCCACGTCTGTTCCCATTGCACATGGAAAAGTTTGCATTTGTGTACCCATGAGAACATATTCCAGTCTTACAAATGCTGCGATGCCTCACCATATGATCGGAGCCAGCGCTCAGCAGCATCCTCCCTTCATCCAGGAAGGTGAGGGCCTCCGTGGCTCCAGAGTGAGCCTGGAAACATCCCACACAGGTGGAGGTGGGCACTGACCACACCCTGACCTCTCCAGAGACAGAGCCAGAGCAGAGCATGGAGGAGGAAGAAGAGAAGGAGAGACTTCGCACAGAGCGCTGGTGGCCGGACAGAGACTGAGGGAACAGAGAAATGGTGGTTGTTTTGTTTTTTTCAACATTTTGTTTATTGGTTTTATAACATAACAACCCTCTGGCTAAATAACATGGCAATGTACAAAAATATCATCACACAGATGTCATATCAGCCCCCACCACTTGCCCTTTGTCCCTGTAATCCTCCCCTGGGCCACATCCCCCTCCCACCCACACCTTCAGGTTGAACCTCAAACTTTTCCGAACATGCACTCAGATCCTTTCTGTTTAAAAAGAAACTGCTACATCGATCTGTTCAAAGCCACCAGACTCAGCTGACAAAAACGTGATAACTCACCGCCAGAGTTTTATTCTGGAGCCAGTTCCACACAATCACATTCCCATTCCAGCAACCAGCAGCCAGCACATGATCCTCAGGGTCAAAGGTCACACAGTTTAAAGGGCTGGAGCTGAACAGGGCTCCTACCTCATGACCTTTAGTAGAGGACCACACCTGACAGCAGAAAAACATTCAGTCAGCATAATTAAAGGACCAGAGTGTAGGATTTAATGCCATCTAACAATTGCAGAACTGAAAAAAACTATTTAAAACCCAACAGAATAAAGGGAATAAAGGAACAAACATCAGAAAACAAGTAACTGATTTTGCAAATTAAAGTTCATGTGGTTTGTTTGAGACTCACTTTTAGCATGGTGTCCAGAGACACAGTGGCGAGGTGCTTCTTGTCTGCAGTGGCATCACTTGCTGTAATGGCATTAGTGTGAGCATCAATAAGCGCAGTCCTGCAAGGAACATGAGTCAGTTAATTCAGGCATCATTAGCCTGCACTATATCTGAAGAATCTTAAGATTCAACTGTCCACTCACCTGCAGCCATTCTCAATGTCCCAGAGCTCTATTCGTCCATCAAACGAGGTGGTCGCAAGACGTCCATCCTTAAGAAAGATGCAGCTCGAGATGCCGTCACAGCTGCTCACCAATGACTTCACTTCCTGTTCACAGCCATTAGAGAGTTAATATTAGACTTTTTTTCAGTATGTGTGACAACAGAGCAGTAATTCACCTCATATTTTTCTCACATTTTACATATTTATAGTTGGGGTTTTCCATTAGATTCTGATGCCTTCATTGTTGGAACAGTTTACCAAGTCATAATAGAAACTTTACCTCCCAATAACTATGTACTGGATGTATCTTGTTTCCTTTTCACTGATCTTTTATATATTTTCTCTATATTTTCTTCTCATGTGCAATAAAATAAAATAAAATAAAATAAAAACAATGTGTTTACATGCATGACAATTCATTTTTGCAGGAATCTGATTTTTTAAATATCATGTACACATTAAACCTTGAGTTAAGCATAGACTAATTCAATATTATACCTCATTTGAGGACAAATAAAATGACAAGTGTATGTATTCTCCAGGTTTTCTCTCTATAGTACGTTTTGTAATAATTATCTGTATCTTCCATTCAATCATTTACTAATTTGAATTTTATAGCTCTTTTTATATCATTTCAAACAATGTGTTTCTGCCCTTTAGCATTCATGTGCATATATTTATTACCTCTCAGTTTGTAACATTTGTCATTTTTTCTATGGAACCTTTTTGTGGGCATGCCTCCTTTATTAGGAAAGGCCGTTTCTAGTTGGTTAATTTGCAGATGTTTCCTATCATGAAATGATTTATTCTCTTTTTCTCTCCTTGCTGATTTTGCTTGATTTTGTTTGCTTCTACACTGTTTTTTATGCGTGCATGTGCATAAAAAGAGTAGCAGCAAAAAAGAGCAAATAAAGTCAGAATAGAGGACAAATGACTGAGCAGCTGTATTTACACATGGTTACCACAAGCCATGTGGAGTAAATGTGTTGTAGACTTTCTGTGCACCCTGACTTCTTGTGTACATGTAAATGTACTGATGTAAACTGAAAATGAGTAATGTGGTAATGTGTGAGGTTTACAATTGTTCGGAAACCAGGAATACAAACCACCCAGTCAGTCTCGAAGGCTACAAACTGTCTGACATGATGAGGGAGGACAAAGTCAATTTCTACTGGAACATTTGTTCATACCTGTCCAGTCAGTGTGTTGAGGATATGCAGCATACCCTGCCCAGTGCCGACCACCATAAGCTCTCCATCCAAGCTCATGACCAGACAGGTCGGTTCAGAGGAGAAGGTTGACACCAGCTCACTACAATGGAACACACAACACCATCGACACATTCATCAATACTGACTCAAACATTAAACATAAAAGGCTGAAAAGATGAAAAAACGATACAAACTGAAGATATTTGCATCTGAATTAAAACAAAAATAAGCTGATGACTTAAAGGGATGCAGACAACAGCAGACCTGCTTACCATCTCTCCTGAAGGACCTGATGGTCATTGTTTAACCACTCAATGACCTGGACCCCTCCTTTTTTTGCCAGGCCTTGTGCCCAGTTGTGAGCAGAGGTGTCAGGAGGCTCATTGAGGGCTTGCTGAATGCAAAGAGCTGGCCAGGAGGAAAGAAGAGGGGCGTGACGGCGCAGGAAACCCCGGCAGTCTTCTAGACGACCCTGGAAACAAACTGAGAGCACAAAGAGAAACTTGTAAGAAGAAGGAATATAACACACTTGGCAGGAATTAATTTGCGACTTATGTATTTTTAAGAACTTACTTGACGGCGCAGACTTTTGTTTGTCATCTACAGGAGAAGGAAAATGTCACAGGATACTAACATTAGCCATCGAATGCAGGTTCATTCAGGTGAACACAAGCAAACATTAAGAATTGCAGTATCATACAGTATCGCATGCATGCTCACCATACAAGATGTAGGTCTCCAGGAGGTGGTGCAGGAGGCCGTGGCGCACATTAGCATACAGGAAGTAGTAGCTGGAGAGCAGGGAATGAAGCGCCTCCAGTTGGCCACTTTGAATCTGAATGAGGCCACGTAAAGGCAGGCAGGTGTTAGTTGGAAATGTCATCAGTAACTGTGGCGATCTGGAGGCTCTCATATCTCAAAAAGTCTTAATTTAGCATTCTGTTTGGTATTAAGTATGATTCAAACATAATCAAAAGAAAGACAGTTTTAATTGCATTTCATTGCAAGGTTTAAATAATTTCCAACAATTATATACCTAATGACGGGTATACACGGGAAAAAATACTCTAAACTGACTAAGAATGAGAAAGTAAGAGTTGATAGGCAAGATTTAATTAAAACTTCAATTGGGTCAAATGTGATGAAGGTCAGCAAACTGAAATTTTAAATAAAGTTAGTACATGTGACTAGGGCTGAGTGTTGGTACTCAATACTTTAAAGACATTGTTCAAAGTGCTGCTCATGAACCAATGGTGCCCCTCAGAGCCATTTGTGCAGCCCCCGAATGTGACATGAAATGCATGTATTATATTTCAATCATCAATCAATTCGGTGCTCAAGATATTTAACGTTACATGCCATTATGAAACCAATCACAAATCCTTGGACAAGTTCATAGTTTTTTTCTTGGCAGCCCTGCATCATGTGCTGTGTCCCTAAATTGGCACTCAGTCGTCAAAACTGTGAAACTCCTGATTTAAAGTATTGCTTGAAATAAGTCAGTGCCAAGTAGTATCAAAACTTATTCATCAAACAATATTTGCATTCGATATTTTTTGTACACAGATCTGAAAAAAATTTACATTTTGTAGAATTTTGAATGCAACCAATCAATGCAAGTGGTCTTCGATTTAATACGACATGTGATTGGCTCACTTCTGCAGCAGCTACAACTCATATAGTCTGTGGTGTGGTGAAGTCAAGCATGGTGTATTTGACAGTGCTGGCAATTCAGCGTGCAGAGATGCCACCAAAACCCTTGAAAGTATGGCTATACTACACACCTGTGGAGTCTGATGAAAATAAATGCAAAAAATGCAGGATTATTTCAAGAATGCTTCCCCACACATGATAGGAATCAAATGAAGTAGAAAAAAAGGTATGAAATGAAATCCTCTTGTATCGGTATCACTTTAAGGGTACTGGTATTGAAATTTCATAAACAATACAGAGCCCTACATGTGACCATCAGTGTGCAGGATTGCTGATCGCTTCTCAGTGTGTGTGTGCTGATGAGAGACGACTAACCAGGCTGGAGGGCAGGTGCATGACACTGTTAGGCTCACAGTGAAGGAAGGTATCTGCACCCTGCTGGTCAGCTAGTGTCCACAGGTGAGCTGTGTAAAGAGACAGAAGAAAGTGATTGAGACTAATTCAAATATACTGTGACCATTACTTACTTACACTGTATTAAAACAGACTGTGTGTACTTTACCTGCCAGTACGAGGTGAGCTTTGGTTCTGTCACTTTCTGTCTGGAGGAGAAAGTCCTCAAAGGCCCTCCTCACCTCCGGATTGGGTAAAGTCAGCAGGTCGTCAGTGTTGTGGCAATGAGACAGACCCGTCAGACTGAAAATAGGCATCCAGATAGGTTCAATAACTCCTCCTTGTCTGTAGTTTTATTTTTTAGGGCTGTTTTCTTCATACTGTGGAGGAAATCTAAACTCTTTTGGCGGACAAAATGATGATCAAATTTTAATGTTTAAGTGTATTCAATTTTAGTGACAAGAGAAATATGTGTTGGAAAAATAAAAACCAAAATCTAGAGCTGCAATGATTAGTCAATTAATCATTCAGTCTTAACTGAATTAATAATTTCAGTCACTTTTTAATTAAAAAGTGGTTCCAGCCTCTAAAATGTGAGGATTTTGTGCTTTTTTTGTCATTTATAATAGTAAATAAAGAGGCATTGGGTTTGGGACTGGTTGGACAAAAGAAGACATGTGAAGACATGTGAAGACTCACTTTGGGCTCTGGGAAAATGTGATGAGCTTTTTCCACAATTTTTTTACATTTTATGCACCAAATGATTCATCTTGAAATTAATCAGCAGATGAATCGATAATGAAAATAATCAGTAGTTGCAGCCCTACTGAAATAAAAAAAAAAAACTAATGTTAGTGTAAATGAAATAACAAGATTTTGATATTAAAGATTAAAAAACAGCCCCTTGCTAGACTCAATGTGGTGGTTACGTGCAAGAACACTTTGCTGATACAAGCTGCTATGAATTTTCATGAACAACCAAAGTCAGCAGGAGGACTTTGCTGTTCCTGATGCTGGGATTTTCTCCAGCATCCCTGCTTCTTGTATTTGCGTCATTTTCAGCTCATTTGGGATTCATACCTTTTCAAACTCTGTACTATACGGGTGAAAGTTGCCATGGGAATGCGTCCTTTGGGCTTCCTGGACAGATGCAGCACTTCTTGCCATGTAACCTGTCCGTCCCGTGAGGACAGATCATTACATGTGCTCAGTACAGAGTACAAGTCTCCCTCCCTCAGGCCTGTCGATAAAGAGAACAAAATGTTGAGGCAAAAACAAAAAACGCTGGTTGTAACATCTCTTTCAACATTTTATCACTCTTTGTATTGGTCAATTTACCCAATCTAACACTCCATAAAGTTTAAGAATTACGTGAAAATGTCTTACCGGTGGTGCTGACAGCAAGTACTGCCAGAGCCCAGCGGAGTCCCAGCACGTCTCTGTACTGTGAACAGAGTCGGTCCAGGCTGTAGTGCACCAACTGGCTCAGAGACTGAGGCATACCCTGGAGGCTCTCCTTCAACTAACACGTACAAAAACAAATCATTGTTTTTAATCAATAAATTAATAATCATGTGAATGAATCAAGTTAAACTGGTAGTAGGGTGGTCTAATATTTCAGTGAAACAGTCGAGATGAACAACATTTAGCTGCATCATCAGGTCAAAATTTGTCCAGGACTTTGGTTTATGATTTAATGCCTGCAAAACTAACTGCAGTATCAGCTGTACTTTATACAAACTGCTAATTAGCAAATGTTGGCATGCTAACACACTATGTTGATGGAGATGCTAATGTGAGCATTTAGCTCAAGTACGATCTCACAGAGCTGCTAGCATGGCAAGTCTTGTTTTAAAGGAAAAGTTCACCCCAAAATCAAAAATACATATTTCTCCTCTTACCTATAGTGCTATTTATCCATTTAGTTCAGTAGAAATAATCTTGATGTATAAATAGCACTACAGGTAAGAGGAAAATATCTGTTTTTGATTTGGGGTGAACAGTCCCTTTAATATTGTCATTATTTATGTTATCTTTACTGGTGTCTGCATATTGTGAGAAAGTTTTATGTAACATCCACCCGATACACAGTATTGTCATTGTCACAGCCAACACTGCAAACAAAACCAGTGCAACAATTGTCAAAGTGTCTAAAAAAGTGATATTAAACCTTGTCAAAAGAGGCAAAGTTCCTTAGGTCTTCACACGCCAGATGTAGGTAAAGAGGACTCACTGCTCCCTTCTTCATTATCAGTGTCTGGAGCTGGACAAGCAGACACAGCACAGTTAGAAGACAAAACAAAACTGGTAAATTAACGAAAAATTAAAAACTGTCGGGCAACTGTCATCAATATCAATGGCAGCATCCTGCACAGGTGCAGAATTTAGTGTGAAAAACATAGAACAAGTACCTGGTTGTTAAATGCAGAGTCACTGAGCTTCTTCCCGAACATGTCCAGTCCTCTCTGAACTATGTCCTTCCGGTCTTGCATGGTAAGTTGTCCCACAGTAAACAGGACAGCGCCCTTTTTCTTGGCCAGGGTTTGTAACAGTGCTGCTTTGGATGTGACACTCACGACCAAACAAACTCCCTGACAAGAAAAAGAGAATCTTTGTTTTACTTATGCAGAAAAATTCAACCATAAACAAAGCAACCAGTGTATATTAATGTAGAGGAGCAGCTCCAGACATTGCTAACAATAATGCCATAATATAATATGTATAATTTTAATATCATCTTATGCCCTGCATCCAAACCATGCAAACTTATGAAGACCAACATTTTGGCAGAAATGCCAGTTTTACTAAATTGCAATAAATGTATCTGCAGTTTTCGAATTCCATCTTTTTTTAATGTCTGCGAGGACCTCGCTAGAACAGGTGTGTGTTTCCCTTCAGTTTTTCTATCCATGTAACTGACCTGTGGAAGCTCCTGTGGTATCCAATCAGAGCAGAGCTGGCCTTTAGCGTCACGGACATGATCCAACCCATCAACAAGCACCGTCAGGGTTTTTTTATCCTTTATGTTGCACAAACTGGAGTGAAATTCTGACACCAAATCTCTAAGATCACAAATAATGAAGAGAAAAGGCAACAGCTGTTAGTGTATAGAGTATGTGACGTACCTGTAGATCTTAAAGGGATAGTTCAGGTTTTTTGAAGTGGGGCTGTATGAGATACTTAGATAGATAGATCAATGGCCATTATATTACCTACAGAAGATGGCAGTCATTAGGGGAGGGAATCTCTTGACCCCCTAACGTTTCCATTTCGATTCAGAGGTCTACAATGTGATTATAAAACAATTATCAATGTATTGTAATGTGTCAAAATTTTGAATTTCTATACATGATTTATTTTCTCACTATGTGACTACCTGCTTTACTTTTATTCTACTTTTAAAGTGGAACGACTTTGCAATGAACAATAATTATTATATATAATTCTAATTATTATATTATAAAACTGGCGTGCTGGCTGTCATCTACTGCAGGTAACACAGTGACTATGGATGAGTACCTCATACAACCTCAAAAAACCCGAACTATCCCTTTAACTACTTTAAGGTCAATTCAAAATCTGGGTACTTGTAAGAGTGGGGAAGAGGTGACTCCTCCTCTGTATCCTTCAACTTCCTCAACCGCTGAGAAAGGCACTGGAGCAGGTTTTCCACAGAGCGTGCTGATTGGCTGGCAGCAGTAGAGTAGGAGATGACATCAGTACGGTGAGTCCAGACGTGGTCTGCTAGAGCGGCCTGAGTGGAGAGAGAGAGAAACTTGGGTAGTAATGTTTCCCATGTAGAGGATTTACATTCAGTTACCAGTTTATTAGATACAATAAGCTAAGCTAAGACTGATGCAGTCTCATACAACAGTCCTACAAAAAATCATCTCAGGCAGGTTTAGACTGGGCTGCACCAACAAGAATTAATTTGATCTAAGATTAGTACTAGTCACAGTTTCAAATGAGTCAATCCAGATTATTTACAATTAATCTGAACTCTGTTGCACAATTTGAAACTAATCTCCGTTTAGCAACGCCAAATTGATTTATGTAAACCAAAATTAAGTTATACCAATACTGCACCTAAATTGTTTGCTAGCTAGCTAAAAAATAAAAAAAGGGTAGATTCCTTGCTAGCTAAACAGTTGGTTAGCCTAGTTGGCGTACTCCTAATGGCTCACCAGAGCATTATTGTGCTCAATCCATCTTAAAACAGAAGCTATTTTAATAGTTAAACCTCTTAAAATAATATAATAAAAAATAAAAAATATAAAATAAAAAATAATAATACTAGATCACATTTTAAACTGGAGTTTGGTGCAGCATAATTTTAAGTTAAACAATGATTTAATTGGGATTCAAAAATAATCCTTGTTGGCACAAGCCAGCCTTAATAATTAATACTAATTTATTATTATTAAATTTACCATGAAGACAGTTTTGCCCTCTCCAGGTCCTCCCTCCACCACTATCATCCCTCCTTTTGGCTGGACCTTCTCCACCATCTCGGCAGCCTTGATCATCAGCTTCTCCCTGCCGGAGAACTGCCTCAGCAGCGCCTCGTGGTGCACCTCCTGCTCAGTCACAGCAGACACAGCCTCCGCCTCGTCATGCTCCTGCAACATGGAAACAATCAGGTGTTTATTTCTAATCTACTGTCTGTTAGCTAAATTGACAAATGTTGTCACTTTAGTGGTTTCACACTGTGAAATAAAAATAATGAGAGGGCCTGTTAACTCAGCTTAAATACATTTATTTCTCATTTATAAAGTATTTAACATGTGTTTATTTGCACATTTGTGAAAAATATTGCTCAGCGTTTCATTTAAGAAGCTGAAATCAGAGTTGTTGTTTTTTTTTACTTTTTTCTTTAAAAAATGACTTTAACCTATTAATTGATAATCAAAATAGTTGCAGATAAATTTAACAATCGATTAATCGTTGCAGCTCTGGTCAAGATAATATAAGGGGATGCAGAAATGGAAGTAACAACAGTAAGGACTATTCATTTACTTGACAAGATGTATTACTAAGGCCTATTGTGAACTGGGTCGTAATGTTTGTCATTTTTAAAAAGTGGGTCCCCAGAAAAAAGTTCACTGGACTAGTTTATAAAGGATGCGTTAATATAGATTCAACTTGACATTATATTTAGGAATAATTAATAGTGATCTAATAAAAAAACACTAACTTCCACAAACTGCTTCACAACAGCTGTCCACAGGTCTTCCAGCACCGCCTTGCCAAAGTCATCCAGGTTTTTCAGATATGGTTTTCCCTCCACAACGCCTCCCCACTCACACGTGTAACTATGAAAGAGAAACACACAAGAGGCCTCAGCTAAGGCACTTACAATTATGTTTTAGTAGTTTAAATTCAGAATGCCAAGTGCAAGTTTTCTCAAAATATATTGTACTTCACCAGAAAATACTGAAAAGACAGATTAGGGCCAGGATGAATTTTAACCTTGATTAAATCATGGTTTAACTTTAATTTATGCTGCACCTAACTATCTTTAAACCTCAGTTTAGTTCTTCCACTAAACCAAGATCAGATGTAATTTTGCTGTACCTAAACTTTAAATTCAAATTTAAACTGTGATCCAGAATTATGCTACGTTCATATGGAACTTGTAATTATGATCAAAGTCATGAACAAACGTTGAGAACTCAGAGCTGACAGAAAACTTCCAGTTCACAATGTAGGTTACCAAACACCACTTCTAAAACCAGAGCAGTACTCTAAAGGTTGTTTTAACACCACAGCTTCAGTGTAGTCGGGAGGTGACTGAGATGACTCACTTTTCAGTGACCTTGACTTGACTGCTACGGATCTGTCTCTTCAGAGAGGCCATTTTAGACTCGGCCTCCTTTGATTCAGGAACAAAGTCAGATCTCCAAGCCACGGGGATCGATCTGAGGAGCAACAGAGGAAACTTACATTAAAATATAAAATACTTAAATGGTTTACAGAACTGAAACCAATTTTATGGAATCACAAATACTTACAAAAACACCTTACGAACGTTTTAAAATTTAACTTGAAGAAAATGAAACTGGTAAAAGAAAATACTGAAAATACTAGACACTGATGTGTCTATGTCAGTACATATTGCATACTTGACGATTTTTGGGTCTCTGAGGTAGCAGAACATTCGCTGGTGTGCTGTGTCGGGGTAAAGAGCCTGGAACTGACGGATCTCCATCTCTGTGATGGACAGGCCGGCTGGGGCCGACTTCAGCTGCACAAAAAGGACGAAATAATGCTTATGTAAATATTTTCTAAGAATATTTTAAATCTAAATTTCCATTACCTCTATTATAAAATCACCAATGTGTTTCTACAGAGGTCTGACTGGCCTGTTGATCAGTAGCAATAAAATGTTACTTCAACAATCGCTGACTTCTGTACCTTTAAATGATAATTTTATATCAGTAATGTAATAATGTATATCAGAATAAGTATTGCACTATTCAGAGACAAAGACATTAGGAGACTTATATTCAACATCTGTAAATATCAGATTATTTAATGTACCTTCAAGATTGCGATTAATTTAATTTTTCCTTCATTAATCTAAATTCTTCTTCATGTTTCCTTCAGTTGAGTTGACAGATTTCATTTACAAATGTGAAGAATCTAATTTAAAAAGGATAGTTTGATTACTTGATTATTTGAAGCGGGTTTGTATGAGGCATTTATCCATAGTCAGTGTATTACATACAGTAGATGGTGGTCGACACGCCCCCAGTTTGAAGAAAAATGTTTTTGGGGGTTTTGTGGCTTAAAAAAAAGGTCCACCTAATAAATTAATATCAGTTCAAGTGAACAGTATGCTATATTTAGAATATTATATTTAGAATGTATCTCTGTAAACTGTGTCTTTTGCCCTGCTTGAAGTAACTTCACCTTGTTTTAACGTACTTTGTGCTAATTTTTGCTTAAAAACAATATTTGTATTATTAAATGAAGATTGTCATTAAATTACAAGCAATGAATGCCTTTTATTTGGGGCATCAGAAAAGTCAACTGAGAACCAGTTCTCATTTACAAGGACAATGTGGCCAAAGTTAAAAAGTTAGCTTGGATTCACCAAAGTCACACAACAACACAGACTAACCAATCGATACAGCGGTAGATCAGCAACTCCCGTGCTCTGGGAGGTAAAATGTGATAAAGGAGTCTGATTGAGTGAGAGAGCAAAATATGACGAGAAGGGCTGTCTGACGGCTAGATAATGTGGTGAAAATATTCTAAATATAGTGTACAGATTTTGTTTAGGTAAGCATTTGTTAGGTGGCTAAAAATAATACCGACTATGGATAAGTACCTCATATGATTCTGCTTCAAATAATGCGAATTATCCCTTTAAACCTGTTTTTCAATTATCATAACTGTAAAAATTATAAGCAAATTTTAATCCCAATAAAACAAGTTACTGCACAGATTAAAGCATTTTTGATCTCAAGTCTTACCCAGCTGTGCTGTGGCAGGTCCGGCAGGTCAGGTTTAGGAGGCACCAGGCCGTACCTCTCCCCCAGGATTCCTACCATCATCTGGCTACGACACACCTCTGACAGGCACAGCTCGGTGGCCCGCCCTGATTCCTCCTCCGTCACACCCCAACGCAGCTCCACCTCCTGCAAGTAGAGACAGTGCGATGCAGCCCGACGCCGGAGCTCTGGGAAAACGTTCCGCACCAAGATGTCACGCTCAGCATGCATGTCTCTGAAGGTGGAGGAGATAAACACACGAACACCTTGCCACCTGAGGACAGAGGAAGAAGTTGGTGTTAAACTAGTGAGGAAAACGTAGGAAAGAAAACGTCCTGGACAGCAAACCTTCAGTGTCAAGTGTCAAATTAAAAAACTGCTAAAAAAAAAATAATAATTACCTTAACTTGGGGCTGGCAGGTATTGGCACAACATTGTTTGTGGTCTGAGAGTCTTTAGCTCCCTCTGGTGGTGGGATGTTGTACAGTTTGTCTAAATGCTCCACGTGGTCCAGCAGCCTGGATGATCCTCGTTCTGCCACAAACCTGGTCACATAGTTAAAGAAATAGTTTAAATGGGAAATACTTACTTGCTTTCTTGGCAAGAGTTAGGTGAGAAGATTGATACCACTCTCATGTCTGTAGAATAAACATGAAACTACAGCAAACAGCTGGTTAGCTTAGCATAGAGGCTGGGAACAGGGGGAAATAGCTAGCCTGTCTCTGTCCAAAGGTGAAAGAATCTACCAACACCTCTGAAGCTCACTAACTAAAAGGATAAGTGGAGTTTTTTGAAGTAGGATTGTAAATACTTATCAAAAGGAAGGTGTAGGAAGCTAAGCAATGTACTGCTGTGGACAGGGTCAGCAGCAAAAATGAAGGAAATAACTGTATTTTAGCCACATTAAAAAGGCTCACCATAACAGCCGTTATATAAGCCAAATATCCCTGTCTCCAAATGAACCAAACTCCATGGGCAAATACAGTAATTTTACCCTGCAGAACATAGTTGATGGTCTACTGCTGCCTCAAGTGGTTAGTTTGTGTTATTGTGCGACTTCAGTACTTTACAAGGTTAGTTCAGATTCAGCTAAGTCACTTATTAGCATAAACAAACTAAGAGATCGATGCAGTTTTAACTAAAGAACTCTTGTGTTCTCGGAGGTAAAATTACTGTTTTTGCAAGAGGAGTTTAGTTGAGCAAGAGCGAGTGATATTTGGCTTGTTTAACAGTGGTTTCCTGACAGAAAAAGATGTCTTGACAGCAAAGTAGATATTCTACATACAGCATACACTTCAAATGATATTGATTTTTTTTTTAGATGGGCCTCTTTATAAGTGGCTAAAGACGTTTAGTTGCATTTCTTAGGTTCTGCGATGATACTCCTCTCTGCCACATACGACCCCACTTCAAACAGTCCACATTATCCCTTTTAATGTGTTAGATCTTGTTCGTTTCATCAAAGTATTTCTTGACCAGGTCCAGTGACTTTCTGGTTCTTTTCACATTTCAGTTTTTGTATGAAATAAGCAAACAAGATATAATAATGTGTAAAAAATTGGTTTAGAGGCTTTAGAGGTGCTGGTAGATGGATTTTGTTCCCTTCACACTGAGCCAGACTAACTGTCTGTTTCTAGTCTTTGTACTAAATTAAGCTAACCAGCTGCTGACTCCAGCTCAATATTTATGATTCATGACAGATACAAGAATGATATTGATCCTCTCATCTAAATTTTGGCAAACCAATAAGCATGTTTTCTATAGTGATGAAACAATAAATGCATAAGTTTCTACCATTATCAATATATCACAGTTAGAAAGCCAAGGTTTGCTTTCAAGTGCCATTAGGCTTAACATGTCTTAAATTTATATAAAGAATATAAAGCTGATAAAAATGAGCAACCAGAAGACATTTTACCTCAGCATTTGTTCACTGAAACCTGTCAGCTTCACACAGTTCCTGTCATTGGTGTACTCTTGGTCTCTGCTAATAGTCATTACAACAATACAAGCATTCAGGATGAGTTAGAAACAGGAGGGGGAACAGAAATCAGCTGAAAACATTTTTGCAAACAAACAAGTATTAAGTTGGTCTGAGTGCAACTTTAGCTTCCCAATAGTGTTTGTAAGATATTGTGACAACAGCTACGGCAGCAACTTGTAGCTTTACCCGCTTGAGAGGTAGATTTCCACCACGAGGGCTTTGTTGTTTATGTCCCTCTTGTAGTTGTTGATGGCCCATGTGATTTCATGATTCATCCAGTTGTCAGTCAACATGATGATGTTGTCCACCTGATATACAAAAGTGTATGACATCAAGGGTGACAAGGAAGCACCTTCTACTGTTATCTAAAGCCGAGGCTTTCACTTCTAATCACCATCATTTTAAAACTGCAGTAGTTTTATTGTCATTAATTTGTTGTTAATTGTTCTTTTCCAGATGTGCGCTACATACAGGCAAGGAAAGTGAGTCCCCCCCCCCAGGATTTTGTTGGCTTTTCTGGGGTTATTGCTACCTAAAATGCCCGATTTCACAGCAGCTTATCTAAAAAAGATTTTTTTTTAAATAAATAAAAAATTGTGATGAACGTTGCAACATTTTTTTTTTGCATTCTTTGCAACAGAAATGCAGGAGCAAGTGAAAAATACAAAAAAGGTTGTAATTTTTTTCTCTTTTTTTCAGACTTTTCCACCATCAAGCCACAAATCCACAATCTGTAATTTAATGACCTGGAAATGAGACTCAACAATCAGCCATTTTTCTACAGAACTGCTCACCACACCTTTAAATATCTTGTTATATTGTATCTTGTTTATACTGCTTGTTTATTATTGTTTATATTCCTAAATATCATGACTCGCTTACTCAAGATAGTCAACAACCCTTGTTGTGAGCAGTTTCATGTAGGAACTATTTTCTTTCTATTAGAAAACAAAGTAGTTCTGGTAGACTCTACTGCCCAGAATGGACAAACTAAAAACTGGCTTGGATCAGGTCTTTCATGTTTATGTGAGTTTGTCAGCCACCATAGGTTCTGTGGTGAGGTGAGTAGTTTGCAATTTGCCAGCTCACGCTAGATGCTATTAAATCATACAAACTAGTCCTTTAAGATGCATACGTAGAAATAAACTAACCTTGTTTTTCTTGTTGAGTATCGTAGAAAGTACATCCGTTTCTTCATCGGAATTTTCACGTTCATTTGGTGCCTGTAAGTGAGAAGAATTCATAATGAAGGCCAAATTAAATTAATTAATTTCTTCAAAACACAGCCCATCTGTTATTCCAGCAATTCAGAAATAAACAGGGTGTCCATAAAGTCGCTTTACAATTTATTTATTACAAAAGCAAATGAATAGACAAATCTTATGCTTCCTTGCATTAGACAAACAATTCGTGGACTGTGAAATTGAGATGTTTTTTTTCTTATCTTGGTAAAAGTGATATCAACCACTTGTTTAATGAAAGACTAATGAAAAAAAAAAAGGAAAAAAAAAAAAAATCTTATCGTATCTACCCCTTTTACATTACATGTTCTAATAAACAGCACTTTTACTCCTGGGTTTAAGCTATAAACAAAACAAAAAAACAAAAATAAGAAGTTCTAAAAACATAAAAACAGAACACAAGAATGATGCCACAGAAAAAAAGCCCTGACCTTTATATGCTTCATCACAGTCTTCACATTGTCCAAAAGAACATCGGACTTCAGTTTGATTTCTTCAAGCCGACGCCAGTCGATTAAGCAGAACTGAAAGTCCTCTGCACTACTGCCGATCATCAGAGAGAGCAAAACTCCAACCTCCATCAACTGAGAGAAGGTAAACGTGGAGAGATCAGTAAAACATTAACTTAGTGTTGTTTTTTTCTGACTGAGTCAAATAGCTCATATGTCCTTTTTGTTATTATTAATCAAAAGACTTACAGAGGGAGTGAGTTTGTCTTCCTCCTTCTTTTTCTTCCCCCGTCTTCTCGTGGACTCTTCATCTTCCTCTTCCTCTTGCTCCTCTTCATTTTCGGGGTCTGGTGGGAGGCAGAAGTCCGGTTTCAGGGACGAATCATTCCTTATGTTATTGGACAGCAGGATAACGGTCCGTCCAGGGAGCGGGGGCACGTTGTAACGACAGGAGATCTGAACCGCCGTCTCCAGAGCTTTGCGGTAACGGTCCAACAGAGCAACATCGTACTGCCTCTGACTGGATGCACAGACACAAACAGTTACAGTGAGTATATTTCTTTTCAGTCCATGCAGATGTAAATCTTGTCTTTTTAATTAATCTAATAAAAAAATTCTCAATCGAAGCAACAAACTACAGTATACACATCTTTTAAAGAAATAGGTCTTTAACTTTCTCTGACTGTGTGGAAATCTGAAGTTTTCACTTGAAGAAAGATATTAAAATATGAGTCTTAATGGTAAAACATGATCAAGTAGATTGATGTAGAAGTTTAGTGCGACGCTGAAATGAGAAAAATAATTATTGAATCATGGAATCTTTGAATTAAACGACCAAATCGAATAAAATTTTGGCTCATGTACGACCGTGTTTAAAATATATTCACACATTCTTGAGAATTCGGACAAATCATGTCCTACCATAATTTTTTTTTTTAAATGTTTACTACCAACACTCTTATTCCAGTTCTTTGGTGAAAATTTATGATTTAAAGATTTGTAAGTGTGAAATATATGCAATTTATAAAATGTTCTTCACTGACTTCTACACTAGCCCTGTGAGAGAAAACAGCCTTGTCTAAGACAAGAATTCACAATGTCAAACAATTTAAAAATGTGTTAAAAGCCTTTATTATAAAAAACTAACAATACCTATTGATAACATAGGTGTAAAATGTGCTTTTACAAGCACCCTTTAAAGTTGTGTCCCAGATTTCCCTCAACTCTGTCAGATTTTTATAAAAACATGATTTAATCAGGAATAAAAAAGGTTAGCTACAGTATACCCTAAGGACCCGTCTCACTTCTTGTTTTTAAAAAAAAGGCGGGAACACTGCTCAAGCATTGGTTAACTTTCTATTTTTCGACAAATTCATGAATTACCTTCAGATGTGCCTAAACCATAACATGTCGACTCTGAAGCCCTTCTTAATCAAAGCTAAATAAGAATTATGGTTTAAAAATGTATGTCTTGGGGGAGCCCTGTAGCTCCATTGGTAGAGCATGCACCCCAGTACACTGAGGCTATCAGTCTGCTGCAGCAGCCACTGGTTCGACTCCCACCTACAGCCCATTTGCAGCGTGTCATGCCCTCCCTCTACCCCTTTTCCTGTCATACTTTCAGCTGTCCCTATCAAATAAAGGAAAAAATGCCCAAAAAATAACTTTAAAAAAAAAGTATGTTTTGATTAGCATCAAGAGAACTCTGGGCAGACGGAGGGGACATACTGTAAATGTCTGTTCTCAGTTGAATAATGTGTTTGAAATCAGTACTTTTTCTCAATTTAATTTAAAATAAATAAAATAAGTTACTGACCCACTTGGGCCACCTAGTCAAAAAAAATCTGGACAAGCCCCTGCATGTGACGTCAACTCAGTCTCATAGAAGTCAAGTTATTTTCTTATATTCCTTAAATATATGTTCATATGGATTAATAAAATTAGTTTATATCAACAAAAAAAACATGGCACATCTAATGGGTTTTGTTTGTGTTATAAATTATTACACAGACAAACTACATTATCAACAGAAATTGTAAGTGGGCAACATTACAAAATACACTGCCTGGCCAAAAAACATCACCACCTGGATTTAACTAAGCAAACAGGTAAGATCCTTCCACTGGATAATTACTGCAGTGATTAATATGTTTCAGCTGGCAACAAGTTATTTAACCCTGACTGATGTAGTGAGTAGCTTCTCATTTCTTAATCAACCATGTCAGAAGACATATCCTGTGGTCATGGAAAAGATGTTACTCTGTTTCAGAAGAGTCAAATTATTGGCCTGCATCAAGCAAAGAAAATAACTGGGGAGATTGATGAAACTACTAAAATTAGGTTAACAACTCTCCAATACATTATTAAAACCTGGAAGGATAGTGGTGAACCATCATCTTCCAGGAAGAAATGTGGTCGGAAAAAATCTTGAACGATCGTGATCAGAGATCATTTAAACGTTTGGTGAAATCAAATCTTAAAAAAACAAATCCACACGCACAATGTGAAGGGAATATCAGAGAAAAACTACTAAAACTCAGGACATTCTCATACTTGGCCTTTATGAGCTCAGTCTTCTTTATTTTGTAGAGTCGATAGATGAACGGCACTCCAAGTGTCACCCTGATCCTGCTCCTTGGAGTTGTTTCCCACTCTTGACTTTTGAAGCGATTACTCTTGGGAATCTTCTTCAGGATGCCCTTCAGGATCTCTTTAACAGGGGGGATCGCCTGCTGTGATGCTGAGGCTGCAGCACAGAGAGGCAAAGAGGAGGTACTGTTTGTGTTGCAGGTCAGAGGTACATAGATATTTCTTGTCAAGAAAAAAAACCTCTGGACCTTTGATACTCTATGATTTATCCTTCCATATCTTGTGGCAATACAGTATGGGTCAGCACATATAAAACCAGTATCTGAAACAGCTACACACTGCAGAGTTAAGAGTACATTTCTTGGGGGTTACTGGGGACGAGTTTGAGCTGTGGAAATACACAGTTTTGGTGCTCTGCTGAGTATTTGGAGCGACAGGACAGTGAACAGTATATGGGAATATCGCCAACTATTTTATAAGTTATTTCAGGCAAACTTTCAAATATTTGATGATTCAAGATTTCAAATGTGAGAGTTTCCCACTTTTGTTGCATCTTACATGACAGTTAACAGAATATTTGGGGTTTTTGGATTGTTGGTAAAACAAGACAAGGAATCTGAAGACATCACTGGATGGTGTAATGGACATTTTCACTGTTTTCTGATGCTTTATAGACCAAAAAAAAATAATGATCAATGATAATTAATGCTTAGTGATGATAATGAAAATAATCATTAATTGCTGTCCTAGTCTTGTTGACAAAAAGAAAAATATAAAATATCACTAGTCTCAACCTTTAAAGTCCACAGCAACAGAAAACATAAATCTGTGACAGTGCAGGTCAGTTCTATTCATTTAGCATAATTGTATTTTTGTATTTTGTATTATTTGAACTTTTCAATTATATTTTTAAATTTTGGACTCTCAAAATGCATTGCCCCGTCTTACAAATTAACTACCCAAAAAATTTGCTTCTATTTTCAGTCAAAAGTTTTAATGCCAGTTGATGGATCTCACCCATAGCGTAAAGCTCCATGACGACTTTGTAGGCAGCGAGGAATCTGAAGGGAAACTGTCGGCTCTGAATGACTGCTTTCTGTAAGCAGAAAAGGTTACACAAAGCATATAAAGAAACGTGACAACCAACTGAAAAACACAATTTTTTAAAAATGAAAAACTGAATTGTAATTTTTAGAAATAAGGATTTAGTACATGCTTTACACTCACATTATTTTTCAGTTTGCTGAGGATCTTCTTGTGATGAGCCTCACTGATGCCCGTAATGATCATGTTCCTCAGGTTCCTCAGCATGGCCATGAATGGAAGAGACTTGTTGTCTAAACAGTAGAGACATTGTTCATCAGTGTGTGTTCATGGACGCTTGTCTTTGAGTATTATTAGATGGGGATGGGGGTCATACACATATAATGTGACTGCAAGTTAAAGCGGTGAAAATGTTTAAAATAAAGTGTATAATTAAAGTGATATTGATTTTTTTAGGTGGCTAAAATACATTTTGCTGCTGACCCTGTGCACTGCAGTACTAGTGTATACTAGCACTGTAGTACAGCGCATACTGACCGCAATCTACTATTGGCAATACACTGACCATAGATAAGTAGCTCATACAACCTCACTGCAAAAAACACCTGGGACTGGTGATGCAGTAATTACACTGCTCCGCCAGCAGGCCTGTGTGTGCTTGTTGTAAATTTGATGACAAGTTGGGGCTTTTATTTATCCAAACAAACTTGAGTGAGTTTCACAAATGTGAAACAGACAACTGTTGGGGAGTGTTCAGATTTGTCTGTATGAGCTCTGCAGACCTATGAGCTTCTCCCAGGTGGCGGCCTTATTGCCCTCCTGACTGAGCACCCGTTCCCACGTCTCTGGCTCTTTGAGCTTCATCCGCTGCCCGGCTCTCTCCCTGTCCCACGAGCCCTTCATTCCACTGCGATTGAACGTCTTCAAGTCAGCAGGATACCTGGGACCAACACAACCACAATTTTAAAATGGAAGCAGGACAAGCACACAGATGGACCAGTGGTAAAAGTTACTTGCCTCTAAGACAACAGAGATACCACAACAGGCTTGAGACTGAATCCAGCCAGACAATCTTCTCCTTATTCTCCCTTCATGTCCACTTTTCTGTCTTCATATTGTCTAAACAATAAATGAATAAAATCCTATTTTTTTCTAAATTAGAGGGTCGTGAAGGGATCTGTAAGCCCAGTTAAGACATATTGTATGCTGGTACAAATCAGATTACACAGCTAAATCGACAGACCCAATCCAGTGTATTATTGGAAATAAAGATCCAAGAAGATAAAAAATCATATGGATTCAATTACATTATTTACACTGGAATTATGGTTCAAAAAACAAAACAAAAAACAAAGACAAAAAAATATTAAATTGGTAGCTTTTGACAGTAATCTTAAAGCTGTTGTGAAAAAAGATTCAAATAACAAAGGGAATCTCAACATGGTACACTTTAGAGAAGGATGGGGAGCTGAAGAGTTTCTGGAATATGAAAGATGATTGATGATATGATTTAAATAAGTATGAAATCTATAGGCACCTACAACTAAGTGAAAATTATTAGAAAGAAATCATCTCTCCGTGGCAGTGAACAATGTGATTCAAATTATAATCAGTTCGTACAAAGGAATACAAATTTGAATTATATCTGCCCTTTACCAAAAGTGGATGACTGACATACAGTCAGTTAAATATATAAAATAATAATGGGATTCACAAAAATTAAAGAAGATGAGTAGCAAGATGTGGAAAATACAGATGTCCACCAATTCATGGATATTGAGAGAGGAGTTCTCTTGGAAAAGTTTTATCCATTTTTTCATCACGCTCAAGGTCAAGAGTAGATACAAATTTACAATACTGGAGACTGTGTGGAGCACTGAATGCAGACCACTCACATATATTTTGTTTCAAAAAATTGTGCACAAAACAATGCAAAAGATAATGAGGTATGATATCCCTATGACCTACATGGTCCTTCTGTCTTCTATCTTTGTAATCGTGACTTTGCTAAACACACTGGAGGAATAAGGGATAGGTATTTGGTCAAACTACTGTTGATATTTAGTCAGAAAAGAGGTGAAACAGATCCTCCTTGCCACAAACAGTGGATAGGGACGGTAGAGGATATTTATACACTGGAACGTATTGTCTGCTATAGAGCATGCAATATAAATTTTAACCACACAACTCTATTTGAACCAAAACCCCAAAGAGTTAATGTTTTGTATTAGTATTTGTATGATCTTATAATCTGGCATAAGGCATTTTTCACTTTTATTTTTAGTATATTTCTGAAGTTGTCAAGAACTTTAATTCCTTCTGTGATACATCCATGGAAAACAGATAATGAATGACATTATGACACAACTGTAATTATACAAAAAATGTCTTCACAGGAGATGTTACAAATGTTTAAGACATAGCACATTAACAAACACTTAAAATGTCCTTATATCTACTCTTTTAATATGTTATAAACAAATAAACGTGGAGTTAGAGAGTAAATTGAATGACAGATAGCAGGTGAATGTTATTTATGGGCGTGCTCTGTGTGAACGTCAGCTACATTCAACCAGCTCATTAAATGATTAAGTGCATTTGTGTGTCTTACTTTTTTCCCAGGATGGCCATGACATGTTCAGCCGGTTCTTTAATGTGAAGCCTCTTGATCATCTTCTTCATACTGAACTCACTCTGCTTTTTATCCACCACCTTTTTGCTGCCCTCTAGCTGCAACTGTGCACACACACAGACACACATAAACCAGTATTTAAAACAAGAACATTAGCCACTCTGCAAAAGAAAACATGCAATAAATATAAATTATAAAAGATGATGATGATGGGCTTTCTACTAAGGCACCAAGACAGATGTGTTTTGATGTTCAAAATGAATATTTTTTTTTATTTTTTTAATTTTTTTAAAAACTTTTTTTAGTTTAGCAATCTGCAGCAGACAAATATTCACATTTTAGCGTGACCAGGCATCTAGCAAAATTCAGAATTCCTGACTCCTATCCTGTTTACCCTGAAAATCAATTGTTATATTGAAAGACAAGCTTAAAGGAGAACTACCTATATGCTCTGAGACTCAACTTAACTTGATACTTGAAGGCACAGTGATAAAGTAATATTGAAAGATGCAGCACTAAATGTATTGTGTATTTTGAAGCGCTGCCAATTTGTCATGAAAAATGAATAACATTACTGAAGTATGTGCAACACCAGACCTGCTGTCACCAGATTAAAGAAGACGGTAAATTCAAATGAGAGAAGCATTTCATTAAATTATCAATTAGTCAAGAATTAGAATCAGATCAGTAGTTTTTTCTAGACCGAATCCATGAAAATATTCTGATCAAATCACAAATATAGGCTACAATTCCTGCTTTTAGTTATGTAAAAATGTCCTGTTTGTCTTTGTAAAATATGTCAGTATTATTGACGTGTCTTCACTTGTCTGTTGCACTGATTTGGCTATCATTAATAACAGATTGTTGATGTAATTCGACCAGTTTTAAGCCAGATCACGGAAAGTGCAGCTGCCATTACAGGAAGAATTTGTGATAAAAATATATAAAAAATGTAATTGTAAGCTCCTACAGCTTAATTACAATCTTGTCTGCTGAAAAAATGTTTAAAATGACTGTAACACCCCTGTCACCTGTGCACAATGCTTCATGTGTCTTGCAAACACAGTCAGGACACTGTGCTTCATGTCATCCACAGGATCTTTAACTGATCTTCATAATACGAATAACAAATTATCAGAGTTACAGTCTGATGTTACTCTAAATTATTCTGTATATTTTAATCTTTCTGACATGACCCCTCCACCCCAAACCTCCCCTTCTCATCTCATCACTCATGCAGTAGATATTTGATGGAGGTTTCTTCTAAAGCCCCAAGACAGAGGGTCTTGATATTCAGAATTAATATTTTTATTATAATTTTAGTTTAGCTATTTGCACTAAACCCATACCTGCATTCACAGCATTGACGGATATGAATTTAAGCACCTACACTTAGCTAAACCCCACTTCTAAAATTATATAACTTGTTATGAAACTGTCTCAATTTATTACAGATGCCTCTGAATGACCCACATACATTAACATCCACAAGAAGATTGGCTATAAGATTAACTCTGAGATCAGCTGAAACAAGCCTGTGTTTACATTTTCCCACAGAGTTACAGTGAGTATTATGTTAGCCAACTAAAAAGAAGCAGAAGGAGATAATTTTATTTTTTACATTATATTTCTTGTTATATCAGAGGAAATTGCTCTTATCCACAGGGGCCTAAAAAATCAATGAAATATGAAAGTTCCTTGTAGTAGTTTTAAATATAAATGATTAAAAATGTAAAAAGAAAAAAAAGAAAAAGAAATCTTGAGTGACATAATAGAAAAGTACTGTATATTAACTTACAAACTTGGTCAGGATAGAAGCATCTGATCTGAGTAAGTTCGCCCACTCTTTCAGCTTCTGACCATTTATGTTCTGAAAAGAAAGAGAGCATGCGAAGAACAAACTATAAATAGACCAAGAGTGGTGTATTAATGTAGAGAAATGAGTACATTGTACTAAAAATAGAAACTGCACAAAGTTTCAGTTAACAGCGTGTGGAATTTTTTTAACCACCGTGAGAACAATAAAGGCAAGAAACACAATCAACACTAATACAGACAAACAGTTTTCTGTCTGATAATGACTGAGGTGTAAAATAATTTGGATTAACTTTAATTTTAACACTGAACTAGCTGAATGCTTCTGTACCTTGGCTTTGCGCCTGTTGCGGCTGTGTTTACAGCGGTGTTTGCGTGTGTTATATTTGGCCAGCTGATACTCGTTGAACTGCTTGAACTTGTCAGCCATTGCTTTCTTCAGGCACATTGGCAGGGAGCGGCTGAAACACTGCAAACAGACAAAAGTTGTTCAGACTGGACAGAACTGACACATCCAGATTCCACCAGACCACGGACGCTCACTAAAGACTTACTGTGCTATAAATCCTGACGACTTCCAGCCAATCAGAGGGCAGCTGCACAGCGGCACAGAAGTATCTGCGGACATGTGACTTGGTGGAGGGCTGATTGGCAGCCAGAGCCAATAAGAAGTTTGCTGTGATGCGGATGTTCAACTGCTGTCGAGTGTAAACTGCCACCTGAATTGAAAAGGAAAGAACAAACGGTCTGTACACAACTAATGAAAATTATTATAAACCTTTACTGTCATTTCTGGTGCCGACTTATAAAGACTGTCTGGTTAGTTTGTTTGTGTGACTTTGGTGTTTGAAAACAGTAGCTGGGATTTGTGTCAAACTACCACTGTCGGTAATACACTGACTATTGATAAGTATCTCATACAACGCCATAATCTGAACTATCCCTTTATGATGTCACCCCAGACATCCAAGATCAAAAGCAGACAGTTAACCATCCAACAACCACACTGGAAACTCTGCAGCAATGGAGAGGCACACCACACAAATGTCATCTGGAGTTGCACTAAACTATAAGACAGTGTGAGATACAGCACTCCAAATGCTGTGCTGCGATGAACTTCAAATACTGAGGGCACTTGACAGGAGACACCTGACAAGCATTTTTCTTGCAGCCAGCCAAAATGCTCCAGTATAACTAGAAATTGGTGTAAAACTGATAGTAAAGGAAAAGAGCAGCGATTTGATGAAATGTATTCACTGGAAAAGGTTGACCTGCCTTTCAAGAGTTAAAGAAAATGTTTTCAACATGAAACAAAAAAAATATTTTACATGAAACAGGATGCTGGACAGTTATCTTAATTACCTTTAGGTAGATTAAATGGGGATCAAAATCTAAACACTTAGTTACAGCAAACGTATCAAGGAGTAAAAGGTTTTTAGTTGCACAGCTGAGAACAGGGATCCTTCTTTTTGCTCTCACTTACATGATTTTCCTACTGTCACTTTTTTTTTTTCCAAGTTGGAAAACTCAACCAAAATGTTTATATTTTTGGAGTCTGCGCATCCATTTAATCATGCATCATGCTGTCATATTGTGCTGTATTCCCCCTTTCAAAATACTTTAATAAATGATATTGAAATAGTGAAATAGTATTACACACACACACACAAACACACACACACACACCTTGAGAAGAAACTCTGGGTCGTTGACAGAAATGTCCGCTGCCAAGTTTTTGATCATGGTCCAAACACTGTTCTCTGAGTCCCAGTCCTGCTGGCCTGGAGCTGTGCTCTTATTGACCAGAGAGCAACACACAGTGTTCAGGAGGAGATACTGAGGGAAGACAGACAGACAGAAACACAATCAGGTCTGTGTTATAGTCACTTTAATCAACACATAAAATAAGCACACAGGAACATAATTTGGCAGCACTGGTGCAGAGAAATGATAAACTTGCAAACGTGGCACCAAAAAAAGACAACGTTTCTATGACATACATGAGCAGAGTAAAATTTTCTCCAACCTTCTTGTTTGTCAGCTCCTCTTTAATGTTATCGTCTCCTCTATCAACCTCAGAAAATTCCTCCTGTCTGATGACCAAAGGTTGTTCAAAGTCCTGGTCATCCAACTCTGTTTCCAGGACCGGTAGTTCCATTGGTGTCCCAGCATCCTCCTCTTCTTCAGTAAAAAGATCATCTTCCTCAGACTGTGTCTGATGCAGAAGAAGTTGCATTAAAATGGTAATAAGACCAAACTGGATGCACCAAAAATGGTGTTTGTCAAATATTTTAAATATGTATTACCAGTAGGGGTGTCATGAATCTTTAAATCAATGATTGATTTGACTTTAAGGTCGTGTCTTGACTTATAAAGGTCAACAGATCATTGGTTTTATGCCCTGACAACTGTCAATTACATTTTCAAATTATTTTTAAAAAGTTAGATTATATGGTATCAGCTATGATATCACGGTGAGCAGGCCGCACTGTTTCATTTTTAAAGTGTTGTCTTTATTGTTGGTCTCTCACCAGGCCAAAAGTAGGTGGTGGTGAAGAGAAAAAATCTGCCTTTGACTTTGATTATTCAAATTGAATCAATTTTCTATTTAATATTGAAAATGTGACATCCCTAATTAGCCCCTAATTAACCCCCTTTGAACAAAATTCATAAATTCATCCTTGAGTCCAAGTGGACTTTTGTACCAAATTTGAAGAAATTCTCTCCAGGCATTCCTGACATATTGCGTTCATGGAGACATAAAAATCCAATACCATGCATCCCTTGTCAAAGAGTAAAGCAGAACATTTTGCGTACCATACTTGTTTCTTCAAAACAGGACAGCATCTCTTGAGATGTCTCCTCTCTGCCTTCGTCTTCTCCATCATCCTTCTTCTCTACTCCACCCAGACCATGATGTATGAATGAAGAAGGATGAGCAAAGCGGCTGAGCAGAGCACTGCTCTTGAGGGATGCTGACAGCAGGGAGTCATTAGGGACTGAGGTCAGGGAAGAAAAGAGAGGTGAACTGCTACTTAGAAGCTTGTTCTCGGTGCTGAGGAGAGGAGAGGTGAGGGAAGGTGAGAGGGAAGAGGTGGAGAGAAGGGAGGAAGTGGTGGAAGACAGGCTGGAGGGCTGGAGAGCAGGGCAAAGGGAAGGTTGTGTTGCAAAGTTTAAGAGCGGAGAGCTGGAGGTCTGAGCCAAGAACTTATTCTCCAGACTCGGAGGAGCGTAGTTGGAGGACAAACTTCTCCCACATGTGGCCGGCTGCTGGAGCTGCTGCGCTCCATTTGCCTGCTGCAAAGTCAGCGCCCTCATCTCTGCAGAGAAACACATGAATCAGAAGGTCAAAGACCGTCACAAGTTTGAGCTCCTCCTCTCAATCACAAACACAGTCCTTCACCAAGATAGCATTAATCTGGAGGCTGTCTGCTGATTGGATAGTTCTGATTATTTAAGATGGATGGATGAGGTACACCCCACCCCCGACCTCCCTTTACTTTGCTATCAGGCGACCTGTTCTGACAGAAAATCGCAGTTATATAAGCCAAATATCACTCTCTCTAAACCAACCAAACTCAGAAGGCAAAATCAGAGAGTTGCAAAGATAAACCATCAACTCCCATGTTCTGTGAGGTACAACTGCTGATTTGACCTAAGGAGTTTGGTTAGTTTGGAGAAAGTGATATTTGACTGTCTGATGACAAGGGAAAGCACACTTCAACTGACTTTTTTTTAAGGTGGACCTTTGCGTAAGTGGCTAAAATACCATTTGCTGGTGACCACATCCACAGCAATTCATTGCTTAGCCTCTGTGCTGGTTCAATTATTTGCAGTGATTTATGGGCACTTTCAGTGAAAAAGGCTCCAAAATTAGTTGGGATAAAATCACTTTATAAACAGACTGTATGATAAATTCATTTCTTACATTTTTTTCTGCTGTATCTGCCAACTCAGTATACTTGACATTATACTTGGGTCTTGCACTGCTTTACATATGCTTTAAATGTCATTGGAAAAAATGTTAATTATATTTTATCCTTGCCATTTCATTATAGTTTTTAATCATCCATTATTTTCAAAGTTTAATTCTGTATGCCTGCCTGTTTAGTTTAGTCACACATTACTGTGTATTTTATTATTGTGTTTTATGTGTAAGGCACTATGTAATGCTGGGTTTGATATGTGCTACACAATGGAACTTTATTGTTATTATTATTGTTATTATTAGCATGTATAGATACTGAAACAATATTTCCAAGTGATTATCAAGATTTGTAGATTTTCGTGGGCAGGTTTTTCTCCTATTTTGGGTTCCTTGCAGCTTTGTTAAATTGACAAAATGATAAGTCAGACTTACAGCCGACTTAGCAATGATAAAAGGTATAATGCAGGTGAATATACAAAAAACAACTAGGGCTCGTATTGAGAAAAGCAGTTCAACAGCATTTCTTCTGCTGTTTAAACAGTCATTGTACTCCTATACTTAAGGGTGTGTTGCTCCGTTGAAAGCATCCATAAAAAGGGAACAAAGTCTAAAAACAAACAGCACATGGCCCAACAGACTTTTCAGTTCCACCACACAAAGAGCACCATGACGCTTACATAAAATGCCAAAGTGTAGAGCTATAATGAACGAATGTTATTAAATCAATCTTTTGATAGTTTATTAATTGGTTTAAGTCATTTTTAAGGGAAAGAAGCCAAAATTCAATGATTCCAGCTTCTTAAATGTGAATATTTTCTGGTTTCTTTAATCCTTTATGACAGTTAACTGAATATCTTTAAGTTGTGGAAGAAACATTTGAGACATTTGAGGACATCATCTTGGGCTTTGGGAAACAATGATCAACATTTTTCACCATTTTTGACATTTTACAGACTAAGCAGCGAATCAGTTAATTAAGAAAATAACTAGACTAATCAACAATGAAAACATTCGTTTGTTGCAGCCCTACAAAAAAAATAATTTAATTATGACGACAGTAAGTAAGCAATCCCTACATAGCTGAATAAAACTAGGTTGGGTTGAGTAAAACTCTTTCACTAATGGAAAATGTTTAAATAAATACCAATAAGTTTAGAGTCGTACTGCAAGCTCTTTCTTCTTGATAATAAGTTCGTATTTTCCATCCATGCATACAAAATGTGAACTTCTAGACCGTGTGTAGTAAAATCTGACTATCAGACAGAAAATAATATCACTACGACGATATCACGGCAGCCAGTAGGTTTAACTGACATATATGAACTGAAGTGGGACATTAGTCAACATTCAACATTAGTCAGTATGTTTCCAAGCACCTTCATTTTTGCAATGACTCAAGAGTTTGTGTAGGTGTGGTGGTTAGCCTTGAACACCAGACCTGACGTAGGAAACTCACCGCAAACACCTCAGTGTAACCTGCCCGGCCGTAGCGCTGCCTCTGAACAAACGTGTCGTCTGGCTGGCCTGTAATGTTTCTGTTTGATGTGCTGTAGCGTTAGCATCTATTTCTGAAGCTGATCGACCTAGCTAAGTATGTCCGGCTGCTGATTTACTGTAAATTTCCTCATACGAGCAGCTGCTGCTTGGCTACTCGGCACAGAAAGCTGATTGGTCAGAATTGTTGTGTACTTTTTTACCGTAATGGCACGTCTATGGGTGCCTACTCTCAAATAATCGAATATTAAGTTGAATGAAGGTGGACTTTTGATTAGGAAGAGAGAGAAAAAAACACTGATTTTTTACAAACTTAATTAAACAAATAAGATAAATTTATTTTAGTTTAATTTTTTAACTTACGTTACCTTACTTCTGCTATTATTGTGTCAGACACTGTTTTTTTTTTGTTTTTGTTTTGTTTTGTTTTGTTTTTGCAATTTTTGTATTGTTTGTATTGTTTATTGTTTGTTGTATTTCACTTCATATTTAATGTTCTATTGTCTTTATTCTTATCTTATTGTAATTTTGGAGAAATCTCCGGCACAAGAATTGTCTTTGGGATTAGTAAAGTTCTGTC
Source organism: Lutjanus campechanus (assembly GCA_027495735.1). Classification (NCBI taxonomy): domain Eukaryota; kingdom Metazoa; phylum Chordata; class Actinopteri; order Lutjaniformes; family Lutjanidae; genus Lutjanus; species Lutjanus campechanus. The sequence continues at coordinate 35,227 of JAJHUR010091310.1, forward strand.
ATATCTCAGCCTAACAAAAAATGTACATATAATTTAAGGCAGATAACAAAAAACACAACACAAAACAGAGGGCTGATAACAACAACAAGAAAATATCATAAATAATAAGAAAGTAAGGGATGAAAACAAAAATTTAATGTAATTAAAGACAAATAAATATTTTACATTGTCTAAATAAGCTGGAAATTAAATAATATTAAACTAAATAAACTTTAAATAGATAAATAAATAAACACACGTTAGAGAAGAACAATTAATTTGGCTTCAGGGGATTTATCAAGTTTTTTAATTTTCTAAAAACTTTAAAAAGAAATAAGCTTGAATTTAAATCAATCCAAAAAAGGGTTGTGAAACTCAAAATTTGGGTTTATTGTTTTATGAATGTAGAATTTTCCTGGTAATTTCTTAAAATAAAAACATCGTCTAGAGATTTTTTTTTTTTTTTACTCAGATTGCCATGATGACAAATTATATTTTTAGGAGTTAAACAGGAAGTAACATGGAAAAGGTGAGAATTTAAATCAAACCAAAATTTTACTGTTATTTTCACAGTGAAAGAATAAATGAACAGATGTTTCATCATGGCCACAAGAATAACAAGAGTGATCAACGTCCACATATCTGGAGAATTTAGAATTCACTGGATAGATTTTATACAAAATTTTTTAATTAATTTCTTTGAAATCATTAGGAATGCACAATTTAAGGTAAAAGCCATGTTTGTCCCCAATTTATTTCTTCCAAGAGTTCAGACAAAATGTTCCTGTGAACATTTTGGGCTCTTTGAAATTGATTGTGTGACTTTGTTTTTACTTTGAAAAGATTTATGTGTCCGGTGTAATATGTGCATTTTTTGTTGAGTAAAGCTTAAAGTAAAACAAAACAAAGAAAAACAAAACAAAACATAAAACGTTGTTAGGTGTACAAAATTTATAAATAAAAACATTAATTTAAAAAAATAATAAAATAATAAAACATTTACTCTTTGGGTGATTTTGTTTTTGCTTTGAAAGATTTTAAAAGTTTATTTTTTACTTGATTCAAAACAGAAAAAAGTGACATGTTACATCACACACATAATAAAGTACAGAGCACAATACAGAGAGCTGACAAACAAAACCAGCAAAAATCAAATACATATTGAAAAACATACAATGAAAACAAAACAAAATGAATGTAATAAGAGACAAAAAAAAATCTAGATATAGTCTAAATCACATAACAATACAAAATGAAACTGAGATTTTAAACAAAGAAAGAAAGTAAAACAGAAAGAAAAAAGCCCTTAGAAATTTTGAATTGTTTTGATTTCAGGACAAACGGCTCGGCTGACACGGTGACGTTACCGTAACTGTTTGCGTTCGGCTCAAAGGAGGAAGCGAAAACGCTCTATTTCCGCTGCAGCAGCGAGAAGGGGCACGTCAAAAAAGAAAGGAAAATGTGGGCAAATTGAGGCCAGAGACGGAACGTCGAACTGCGTATATCGTATTTGTTGGGCTCGGTTGCCAGGCATCTGTTCTTATTTAAGTTTTCAGACAAATATTTGACAGTTTAAGGGTCGTTTCGAGGTGAACTCGTCCCCTTGTTCTGTGGTGGTTCTCTTTGAGGAAGCAGCTCGGCTAGCGATGGGGACGAGAGCAAGTCGCCTACAGGAGGACCCGGTTCCCTCTGCTTTCGGAAAAGATGGCACAAAGCGGGATTCCTATCGGCGACCCCGCTGTACCAGGCCCACCAGTCTCATGGTCGAATTCTCGGGGAGCTTCGAGGACACGGAGGCCAACCGGAGCCGATCGGAGGAGGGTAGCGACTCGGACCTAGGGCAGCATGGGGCGAGCGCCGACGGTAGCCCCGCTGACCACCACAGCATCCCCTCCAGCATTAGCCAGGCGTCACCGGTGGACGATAATAACAGCGAGGGGAAGCCCGACGAAGACGGCAATATAAGCCCCGAGCCCCCCGTCGTAGCGGAACACCAGCCCGGAGAGGAGACAGGCCGCACGCCCCACCGCACCTTTTCTGAGCGGCTGCCCGGGAATCGACACTCTTCAGCCCGCAGCGTCGGCGCAAGATCCGCCCGGGTCCGAGGCACACACCAGCGGCCGGTGTCAGAGGCTTGGATCGGCCTTTACCGTGTTAATAACCGTCATGGCAGTAAGTTAACACATCCACACTGTACAGTAGTGTTAGGCCTATATATATATGTATATATTTTTTTAATTATTATTATTTATGGCATATAAATAACCCTGGCTATATTAAGTGGCTGGTCTCCATCAGTAGTTGATGGTTTGTCTTGTTTTAAAATGTGAAGACAGCTCACATGCTGTTTCTAACAGAAGTTAAAGGGACAGTTCACCCCAAAATCCAAACTCGTTGGACGCAGTTTCATATGGAAACTATTTTCTTTCTATGGTAAAAAGAAATTAGTCCCTACATGTAACTGCTCACAACCAGGGCTGCTACTAACAATGAGGGTCATTATCAAATAATCTGCCCATTATTTTCACAGTTAATCCTTTAGTCAATAAAATGTAAAGAAAGTTGTCTTAAAGGGTCATCACAAGCCCAAAGTGACATCTTCAAATTGCTTCATTTTAGACCCAAAGACTCTTCATTTACTCATTTAAAAGCAGCATTCAAGAAGCTGGAACCTGCAAATGTTTGAATTTTTGGCTTGAAAAATGACCAAAATGATAAATCAATCATCAAAATGGTTGGCAACTAATTGTATTTTGTTTGTTAACTCGACTAATCCTTAAAGCCTTACTCACATCAAGGTCTCTGGATTGT
>JAJHUR010091311.1:0-14052 GCA_027495735.1 Lutjanus campechanus
CATTTGGGGAAGACGTCCGCGGCCCCCGGAGTGTAACCAGACTGTAGACTGTAGACTTTTACGGCCTCTCATTGGATCGGAGTCTACAATTTGTTTACGGCATGGGCCAATCGCGAGGCCGGATTGTCTACAGTCTACAGTTTGGCCAATCGGAGCGCCGCCGATCTCCGATGGGACCGGCGAAGTGACGGTTAGCGGAGTCGAGGAGAAAGAGCTTTGGAAAGGATTTCAGCGAGTGCATAAGGTATGTCATTCATGTATAACATATTCAATATACATATAGATACCTATTTCACCATTTCAGACGTTGTTTGTGGGAATTACGAGCGACTCGCTCGACAGCTCGTTTGAGTCTGTTACGTTACGTAATGTCATTACAGATGAATTACAGTCATGTTTATGTCTTGGTTAGCTCATTAGCCACAGCTTGTGATACTTGGGTATACTCAGGATGAAAATGCATTCATATTTCAGTATTACCCACTGCAACAAAACTATCTAACTATAGTCTATGAGTACAGGTATGGAACAGTATACCCACTGTAACAAATGACACTACAACACTGGGTAGGACCCTTTCTCCACTTAACGTTACAAGATGAAAAACACTTCAAACGTCCAGTAGCTTACATTACCTAAATTATTATGATATAAATACTAAGTAAATGTGTATAGCCTACATTAACTGGATTACCCTTTTCTTTTAGACAGCCAATACCATCTGTGAAAGAAGATGGAGTTGAAGCATTACAAACCATTACATTGCCTGATGCCTTTGTGTTGTGTGTTAAAAAAAAAAAAAAGGATGAAGAAAGTGGATGTTTTGTGCCAGGGGTGTTTGTTGACACTGCATATATGAGTGATCTTACTGTATATCAGTGTGGTGGCCTGTGGGAAGAGGCTGTTCTTGTGTCTAGTTGCGTTCTCATTCAGTGTTCTGTGACACTCACCTGGGGGCAGGAGATGGAGCAGGTTGTGTCCGGGATGTAACCGCTCTGCAAAGACAAAAGGGGTTACTTTAACGGTTATAAAATCCAAATACACTGTACTGATGTCTTTCAGCTAAGAAACCTAGGATGGATCCACTGATGCCTGACCTGTGTATTTTGGACTCAAGTGTGCCTCGGGACAGACAACAGTGCATCCTCAAGGCCACAAAGGAGGCCAAGGCATGCCAGTCATCGACGCCGTGCCAGACCTACGACGACAGCAGGCTGAGGGATCAGAGGACGGCTTGTGAGGAAGGTCAGATCTCTCACAATGTGAACCGTTGCAGTTTGGAAATTGCAGGGAGTGCCATTTTGGCTCAAGGAAAAACCTGTGTGTCCCAGTGCAGTTTATTTCATGTACTGTGGTGCTGCAGAGTTGCCCTGGCCTACGCATCTTTTTCCACAGACTTAAAAATCATTTCCTCAAGTATCGAAAATCACACAGCAACAGCTATATCAGACCAGTCAATGGCAACTAAATATTTTTTCAAAAGTGTGCAGTCCCAGTTCTAATAACCCTTTCCATGTCAAACCCCTCAGCTAAAAAGAGATGCCAGCTCTTCACTGCATCCCCCACTGAGAAACAGTTTCTGGGCCAACTGATTCTCACGTTTGGGAAGTATAACGGCAGGAGTTTCAAATGGCTGGTGGAAAATGACGTGGGATACATCAAATAGTGAGTATATTTTACGAAAGAAACAAAATTTCATAATGGTTGTTTTTTTTCTTGAATTAAATGTCATGTTTTATATTTTAGCCTACTAGACCGCCATGTTAAAGAGCGCCAACATCCGGGCAAGAGAGCAGAAGGCCATGATGACTGGTTGTGGGTGAAGGATTGCCTCCTCAGATATGTGCAGTTAATCCCCCCAGTCTCCTGCCACCTTGAAATAAATGTGGACAGGGCCATTTACGGGCAGGGTCGCTTCCGGTCATTCACGTTCCAGGAGATGTGGCAGTGGTACAGCCTCCACGAACACCTTCAGGCTGACCCTCAAGCTGGAACTGACCACGAGCGGAAGATGGCCCAGGAGGCTTTCTGCTCTGTGCGACAGTGGCTCATCATGAAGGAGGATGACATCAGCTCTAAGTTGCTGAAGCGCTTCAGGCTGTACATTCTCGACAAAGAGAAAGAGGTAGGTTACGCTGCCTTAAGTAAAAGCAGGGAGTAGTTCATAAGACAAACCTTGAGGCTCTACTTTACCTATGCTTTTCAGAAATCTCAGCAGAAAGTGGCCCCTGCTGCAGCAGCATCATCTCCTTCAGTGGCCCCTCCTGCAGCAGCATCATCTCCTTCGGTGGCCCCTGCTGCAGCAGCATCATCTCCTTCGGTGGCCCCTCCTGCAGCAGCATCATCTCCTTCAGTGGCCCCTCCTGCAGCAGCATCATCTCCTTCGGTGGCCCCTCCTGCAGCAGCATCATCTCATTCGGTGGCCCCTCCTGCAGCAGCTGTCACATCCGGCTCCTCGGGGTCTAAAGGCGATGGTAGCTGGATAGAGGATGCTCTGCTGGCTGAAGCGTTCGACACCTTTGAAAGACAAGGTATGTCAGAGAAAAACTGATCAGTGATCTGATTTTGTCCAGATTAAAGTAGGGCTGGGCGGTATGACCCAAAATTCATATCACGGTATAAATTGAATCCCGCCACGGTAACGGTATATATCACGGTATAAATGTCGCGGTGTAAAACTCATAATGGAGGTAGGGCTGGGCGATATGGCCTCAAATTTATATTGCTTTATAATTTGAAGCATGTGCAGTAACAATATATATTGCGATATAGTCTTTTCTTCTGTATATATGTCAAAATGACTGTTTCTGAACATACTCACATAGCAGATACATTGCAGCAGAATAAACACACTTAAAAACGTAGTAAAAAAAAAAAAAGTAATTTTGAAGCTGTGTAACAACAATGTAACACAAAATAATAACAGTATTTTAGGAAAAGGTTACTATTTATATGCATTTATTTATTTATGTAGTATTATTATTGTTAAGAATAGTTTATTTCTTTAATAAAATATTGTGGTGAGAAAAATCCTCACCTTTATTCAGCTCAGTCAATATAATGATGAAACGATGTTGGATATTCATGTTTTTGTATTAATGCAACAGGATCATTTACATCAGTGTCACTCAGGGAGGATGTTTTAGACCACAGCAGACAGCAAACTGCACACAGACACACACAGAGGAGATGAAGAGGAGAGACAGAGTCTGGACTCTTCATCATGACTTGTAGCAATGCAAACAATGCAAACGTTTTTGTGGAGGAGACCAGCGTCACACACGCGACTTCACACCCCCTCTCCCCCTGTGCAGCTCTTCTCTCCTGCCGTCTGTTATGATTGATCGGCATGAAATAATTAAGTATTTAAAATTAAATAAATCGGACTTGGAGTAAAAAAAAAAATCACGCACCACAGATGTGCACGTTAATAACATGATTCATGATCATGAAAGTTTTTTATATCAAGTCGACACATCTGTCCATATTCTCACGCTCGCCCTCTCTCTCTCTGCTCAGACTTATTTTTACTTTTACCTGGTTTCAGCAGTCGACGTCTCCCTCCTCTTATTCTGTTTCTTTGTGCAGAGCCAGTCGCTTACACAGGCGAGCCCGTTTACACTGTCGGGAGACAGAAGCTCGCGTCTTCGCAGCTGTCAGCTGATTCATTTCCAGCTGCTGATTCAAACTATTGATCAGGCCAATATAACAGAACGTGCGTTAATGCGCGTTAAAAAAAAATAGCGTTAAAAGGAATTTGCATTAACTTTGACGGCCCAGGTAAAAAACGAGCATTACAATTTCTCCCTGCTAACCTGATTACTTCTTTATATCGCGGTAGGCCGGTATAGTCAAAATCTCTACCGTTGGCCAAATTCATATAATTTCTACCATTATACCGCCTATACCGCCCACCCCTAGATTAAAGCATGAATTTCTGAAATGTAGACTCTGCTAAAAATAAAACAAGCTGAAGAGAGACTCAGAGTACGGTAAAGTTCAGTTGCTTTGACATACCTGTTTGTCCTCACTTCTTTTTAGGGGCCTCTGAGCTGACTCCTCCAGAAGAAGAGGCTCAGTCAGAACCTCCTTCGTCATCTGTAAGGCTGTAAATCCAGAGATCACAGTAACCCCATTAACCTGTAGTAGTACACTAACACACTAATCACTTTAAGGTTCCCGCATCAGCTCCTGGCGCTCTAAGTAGGAGGACATCGGAAGTGACTGCTGCAGTGCCGCCACCAAGTGTCAGCACCACTGAGACCCCAGCAGCAGTTGGTCAACTCGAGGTAATACACGCTGCTTAATGCCAGAGCAGCTATACAGTCAGAGCGCTCAGTGGATGATGGATAAAGGTTCTATCTTTGTCATTTCCCAGGTGTCATTTGAAGGCTGGCATAAAATGTGGGAGTCTGGTCCAAACGGGCTCCCTGGCGCAGATGTGAAGTGGCTGAAAGAGGATGCCGAGAGAGGGCTCTTCCAGAGGGAGATGTCGTATGAGGACAAGTATGGCAACATCAAGAAGAGGAAAGTCCTCAAAGACGACAGGATGTGGTTTCATCCCCCTGAGAGCCCTGGAGTGGTGGGAGGAGCAGTGCCTTCGGCAGACTCTTTCTTTCGCAGCCGTCTGTTCTTTTGGAGGCCAGTAGGTGTGTGGGGATACAGCCTGCGCTGTCCCAGGTCTGAGTGCCCAGCAAAGGCTGAAAAAAACGCTTTCCTGTACCGATGTGGCTACTCCAAAACGGTCAGACAGATCTGCAGCATGTCAGGCTGGTACTCTATGCTGACGGAGGTCCTGGCCTGTAATGCGTGCAGGAAAGCTGCCAAGGAGTCCGGGGAACACGCCATCGGACGCTTCCTGGCATGGGATGCAGCCATCATGAACCAGCTTAGTCCAGGCCACCGAGCTGTGTTCCCTGCTGTCTTAACACTACGGTGAGTAGTGTTGCATCATTTTGCAAACTATTTTAAATTGACATACTTGTACAAGAGAACATAGTTTTACTGGCATCATTGCTGTAATTTTAGGCGTGGTGTGGACAAGCAGGTGATCCGTCTGATGAGGGATCGCACGGAGGGAAACACAATGGCCAAAGTGTGGAGGCAGGTCCTAGAGAGCCACTGTGAGGAGTACCTGCACAGGAAAGACCTCTACACCACCCTCCTCAGCCAACTCAACAAACCTGGTGGGATCATAAGTAAGTCAGATTTATATGATTTCATATACATTCTAGCGTTTTATTACACGGCATTGTCAAATGCTCGATCCTGATTGGTCAATTACAACATTCTAAGGTCTGTTATTTCTGTATAGCAGACTGTTGCTATGGACGCTTCTGATCGACTCTGGCGGATCACATCCTGTCATATCAATCCGCAGAAAGACGTTTACACGTGCGGCAAGAAATCGTTAATTTTCTCCTCTGATAATTTAATCCTCTAATTCAGGCAGCAGCAGCAGATCGGGTGAGTGCCTCTCCTAAAGCGTTAGTGATGAGATAATATTAATAGCAGTTGTAACAGTAAAAAACTGTTGCCAGGTGCGTCAGCTGCGGGGCCACAGCAAGGAGGAAATATGGACATGAATGAGGACAGAGACGTCAGCATTAATATTCCCAAGGACATCCCATTCACCTTGTCTCACTTCACCATCAATGCGTTCAGTTTAATGTGAATTACTATACTAAATTAGCTAATTCTTTGCTTCAGAGTTACCGTTGCTTACAGTTACAGTTCCAACCGTAGAAACGAACGGACTATTTTTTCAAGCAGAAGCAATGAAAACTTTTGTAAATCAATAAAATCATATTTAGATCAACATTTTATGTCAAACTTTTGATTTCTTTAGTGAGTAGCCGTGTAATAAGCGGGATAATGTATAGCGAGCCGGTCACTGGGGTTTATTTCTCTGTAGTGACCGGCTCGCTATACATTATCCCTTACTTGTCCAAGACTGTTCAGTAATATAAATGCTTTGTCATGTTTAGTGCATAGATCAGTTCCTTCTGCCGGCATTTATCAGGTAAACTAAAGATAAGTGACTACTCTGTAAGAGGAATGAGAGAGCTCTTTGAGGTGACTCAAACTAAGCAGGAGAAAACTAAAACAATTGCTTTACTTCAATGAATACTGCGGGCAACAGTGTAGCAAAAAGTCAGACAGTGTAAATTGTGTTACAGCAACTACAATATGATGTGGTGGCTCAGAGATCGGAGTCTGTGTGTGTGTGTGTGTGTTTGTGTGAGAGAGGTATTAATCATTCATTACTCTGCCTCCAGGGACTCTCGGCCATCAGTTTCAGCGGCCACCGCCAAGAAGAGAGCTGCCATCGCCAAGGCTGCTGAGGAAAGCCTTCCTCATCTCTGAAGCAGACAACATTGAGGACTACCGAACCCAGATCATGTCCACCTTTGGCAAAGTCCTCAAGTACGACTCCACAAAGAAGGTAACTTTGACACAGTCTTTATAAAGAGAACATATTTCACTGAGCACTCACTGAATCTAAGCAAAGCTGTAATGACGTTCAGCAGCATTGTTTTAGTGATAATTACTTTGAAGGCAGTTTACACACTAATCTCTCTAATCAAAGGAAATAATAATGCCATTCAAACCAAAGCTAAGTGTCCATTTTTTAGAATAAATTCGTGTCTCCTGTCGGGATTCTCGTTGCAATAATGACCGGCTTGTTAGACATAATCCCCTTTATCACATGGCTATTTATTAAAGCAATCAAAGATGTTACACAAACTGTAGATTTTAAAAATGATTTTATTGATTTAAAAGTTATTTTTATTTCTCCTGCTGCCATAAATAGTCTGATTTTACTGCGGGTACTGCTTGCGTGGCATTGTAGACTACAGCTCTGTCCTCAAAGAACAAACTCCTCAACCTGCAGAAGCGCCTTTAAATTCCACACTTTTATAATTTGAGTCTCTTAACAAGACCAAGGAGTTATTTCCACAGCATTAGCGACACTCTGCAGGTGTCTGTTTCTCATCTGGGAGGAGGTGCCTGAAACTGCCTAATTTGGTAGCTTTAATGTAAACATATGATTATTTTCTATGCTGAATGTTTGAGTTTTTTGTTTTGTGTTTTCTTTGTCAGATCTGCAAAAAATTGTCAGGTGCTGGGAAAGGCACTGCGGAGTGGTGCACAAACGTGGCCAACGAACTGGGACAGCTCTTGATGTTCGTTCTCACCTGTGAGGAAAGTGTGGACAAACTCAGGCCAATGGCTGAGGGCCTTATGGACAGGTACAAGAGAGCTGGAGAGGCGCCTCCCGAATTAATGTATGTGGATCGTGGATGCTGTCGCGTGCACGGTGTGTCATCACTGGAGCAGCTGTTTGGTGAGTGGGTCGAGAGCGGCATGATGGTTCGGCTGGACATCTTCCACTGGATCAGCAGGTTCAACGCTGCTCTTCGCACAGATCACCACCCAAAATATACACTTTTTAAATCTGCACTCTCCGCTGCTGTGTTCGCATACAACAAGGACGACATGGCGCTGCTCATCCAAGGCATACGTGCAGGGCACTCGTCGAAATATGATTCTCTGACTGATGGCCAGATTATTGAAATGCATGTGAGCAAATATGATCTGAGACATCATGTTCGGAGAATCACCATCGGCGCCCAAGAGACCTTTGCACGTGTGCAGAATGTCATTGACGTCCTGAAGGGAGCAGCCGGGATGGATGAGAACCAGATCCATCTGTTCAAGGATGCAGCTGCCATTGACCATGTGTGGGAGAACCAGCGGAAACACCTGGAGTGCATTCAGGATCCACCAGGGAGGGACATGTACACCATCATTAAATACACCATGCGTAATGGTGTGCGTCTGCCGTACTACACCACAGTGAGAGGGAGCAACAGCCTGGAGGGCTTCCACTCCTTCCTCCCAAGAATGATCCCTGGGACCACCTGTGCTGCTGTCCCCTTCCAGGTGTACCTCCTCAGTGGCATCGCCCGCTGGAACTCTGACAGGGAGTCAGCCAGCGTCAAGGGCCAGAAGGGGAGGAAGCACATGGTGTATACGTCTCCTCTGATAGATCGCCTGAACCAGAGGTGCCAGGACCTGTTTGGTGAGGTGGAAGAGGAGAATTACAGACCTCCTGTTCCTACTGGAAATGAGAAAATCGGTCTGGAGTACCTGTTTTCCCAGTCAACGGATGATTCCAGCGCTCCCGACCCTTGTGCTCAGACCAGAGAGACGCTCCTGGCAGCCGAGGATGAAGGCGATGAGGTGGTAGCTGATGCAGAGGAAACCCTGGAGGATGACGCGGGCTACGACTCTGACAGCCAGAGGGATGAACTGACTCCGCTCAGAAAAAATCTGCATCTCACCGACCAGGCTGTGGCATCTCAGCATGACCCCTGTGTCGAAGACGTCTGTGGTCCAAATCATCTTCCCGGGTACCAGCACGTAGAAGAGCTGAGTAAGGTGCTCGTCGAAATCGCGTTAGAGGAGGGAAAGCTTGCTCTCAGCGTCTCTACTAGACAGAGGGTCACCAGCGCCTGGAACAAGCTTGACCTCCACGATCGCAACATCCAGCAGTTTGATAGTCTCTACTCAGCACAGTGGGGTAACGCTCTGTTTGGCCGAACCGCAGGTGATCCCTCTCAGTCATCTTTGGTGCAAAAGCTGAAGTTCAGCAAACGTTACTCTGCCGCCCACCTGCTGGACTCAAGGAAGAACCGCCTCATGTACTGTCTCATTAAACAGCTGTGGCTTCATCCCGACTGTGCAGCAAAGGCTCGAGGTTCATCGCTGAAAAATGAGATCACTAAACTGTACCAGCGTGTGCAGCAGAGAGTGACAGTGGATGACCCTGAACTCAGCAAACTTGGCATTCCCATCTTGAAAATAAATTCAAAGTGTGTTGCTGAGTTCATCAGGAGACAGGAGGCCCTGTCAGCAAGAAATGTGACCGACCAAGGCTTGAGTGTCCTTCGCCGTCATCAAAGTCTTTCCAGCACTACACAGCTCCCAGCAGCAGAGCTTCCAGACCAGAGGCCGCATACCAATCGACCTCAAGTGCAGTATGAGGTCATTCCATCTTTAGCAGGGACTAGAAAACTCAAACCAAGGCTCGACCATTTCTCTGCTGTGCCTCCTGCTCAGTCGTCTCCCACCCACATCACCACCACAGCAGCAGGACCCCAGCCCACCTGCACGTTCAGTCAGCCCACCTCAACACAGGCAGTATTGCCTCTGACCGCTTCTCAGCCGCAGGCGTCCGTTTTAGTGCCGAGCAGCTCTGCAGCAAGGTCTACCCTCTACAAGAGGAAGAAGGCAGAGCGCAGTGGCACTGGATCTCAGGCCACAAAGGTGAAACTGTACACCTGTGCACTGTGTGGTGAATCCACACAGGGACACAAAAAATACAGAAAAAAAACATACTGTGAAAAGTCTAAATTGTCGACCTCCAAAGAGCTCACTGGGCGGACTTTTGAGACATTTAAAGACTTTAAAGTAGCAGTGGATCAGGTTTTGGGCTCTGTGTGCGAGACCTCCGAGTCTGTCTGAGCTGACGATTTGGACATTCACACTATTTGTACATATTGTTAACATTTCTAGGCTCAAATGCATCTGTAAATATTGTTACTGGGTTTTCCTTGCTTTGTCGTTGTTATTGAAAAAAATGTTGAATGCTGAAATATGTATGTTCTTTTACTGTTTGGTCCTAACTTTTACCACTACTGTATGGCAGTAGTAGTATTACCAGTAGTGTAGTGCAGGTTATATATAGGTTTACACAGTATACCCCCTTATTTTTCAGTCTGCACTGAGGTCCCCTCTGATCCTGTCTGTTACATATCAGCAATTCCAAGAGAATGTTTACAGAAAGGTTGCTGACCTACAAACCAATGTAAGTTTTTTGTTTTTCTTTTCATTTGTGAATGGACTGAGGAATAGTTCACTTAAAATGCCTTATTATATAACTGTCACACATTTGAGACCTATGCACTTTAGTGATCTGATCTACAGTAACAGTGGTCTGTGTTATTTACTAACATCAATCAATGGATGCATCCTTGGTAGTTTTATTCAATTTTAACTTTAATACTTTGACAATAATAATTCATTATGACAGAGGTAAACATAAATAAATGAACAGCACTTTGCATGCAGGCATGTACTGTATGAATGATAAAGTCCCGACACTGTTCCTGAGTTAGACCATACTGTAGACTCCTCCTGTGCTCAGACTCCTGTTACTTCCTTCAAGTATCCTTTGTTTGATATAATTTGTTCAATTAAATGGTCAGTGACTAACAGTGAGCTGTGGAATTTAAATTATTGAATGCAACATTGGTGATTGATTTGTTTATTTTAAGAAACAGAGACAAGCACATAGAATGCCAGAATACTTGCATTTAAGGACGCGTGCCTGTAGCACCTTGACAGATGCTTTTCATCAGCCTCTCAACAGATACAGTAATAGTTTGGCATGATAATAATTCATTATGATACAGGTAAACATAAATAAATAAACAGCTCTTAAGAAACAAGGCACGCAACCATTTCACACAGGTATACTTTTGATCACAGCTGTGTGTCGCTGAAAATACTAATAAACCCAGTCACGTGAATGATGAGTTTGCTCATACAAATACACCCAATATGAATGCAGAAGAGATAACACCAGTACTATGTAAAGTTTTTAACTATGCTCTGTCAACAGGAAATTGCCCAGAAACTTGGTCAGAAGCCATAATTTCAGTGCTACATAAGGAGGGCAAAGACCCAACTTTATGTGAGGGATATAGACCTGTCAGCTTGCTTTGTAATGACTTAAAACTATTAACAAGCATACTAGCACAGAGAATGCAACAACAAATAACTAAATTAATCAAGTCAGATCAAACAGGGTTTATCCCGGGGAGACGGGGCTAATATCAGAAGAACATTAAATTTTATATTATGTGCTAAAAACAATCTCCAACCTACCATGCTGCTTAGCCTAGATGCACAAAAGGCATTTGACCGTGTGAAATGGGATTTCTTATATCAAACATTAGAGGTTCTGGGGTTTCACTCAAAGTTTGTAGACTGGGTAAAAATTGCTTATAAAAATCCCAAATTACAGATCAGAGTCAATGGCTGCTGCTCAGACTTTTTTGACCTCAAAAGAGGAGTCAGGCAAGGGGACTGCTTGAGTCCGCTGGTGTTTGCTGTAAGCTTCGAACCGTTAGCAGAGTCAATAAGACAAAATAAGAACATAAAAGGAATAAAAGATGAAGGAGGCATAGAACACAAAACATCGTTATTTGCGGATGATTTATTAACATATGTATCGGACCCCCCCACGTCTATACCTACTTTACTAGACAACCTGAAAGAATATGGAGAAATATCAGGGTATTTGACAAATGCAGCCAAATCAATAGCTATGATGCTCTCAGGAGACTGTCCAGTGGAACTTAAAGAAAAGGTCAATTTTAAATGGACAAAAAAAGGGTTTAAATACCTGGGTATAGTTATAACTCCTGATACAGCACAACTATTTGAGGCTAACTATGGGAAACTGATAATTGAGATAAAGGATGATTTGGCTAGATGGGAGATCTTGCCATTGACTCTGGTGGGAAGAGTGGAAGCAGTAAGAATGAATATACTGCCAAGACTGTTGTTCCTGTTCCAGTCATTGCCTATTGTGATTTCAGAAGCCTTTCTAAAAAAACTAGATAAAATTGGTGTTTGATGTATTTTTTTTTTTAAACAATATTTTTTATTGAAATTAAAGTGTATCAAACCTTGTATCAAATGTACAAACATTTTCTTTTTCAATTTTATACACATATCCCCTCAAACAGTTACACATACACACAGACAAAAAAAAGAGAGAAAAAAAATAAATAAAAAAAAAAAATAATAATAATAATAATAATAATTAATAATAAAATAAATACATAAATAAATAAAAATAAAATAGAGAAATTAAAAAAATAAAACAAATAAAAATAAAAAATATAATAATAATAATAATAATAATAATAATAATAAATAAATAAATAAATAAGCAGTGACGCCAGACACCAAACTAATAGAATAAAATAAGATGGAACATAATAGATCATAAATTATACAAAAATAATAATATAATATTATTAATAAATAAAATAAATAAATAAAATAAAATAAAATAAAAGGCAGGATCATTACATCATTTATTTCTCAGTCAGTGTTATCCGTTTCATCGGTCAAGAAGGACATAAATAAGTCCCAGATACAAGCAAACTCTGTCTGTTTACCTTTAACCATGTATGTCAATCTCTCCAGTCCAAGACAAGTCATCAGCTCCTTCTTCCATATTGCCAGTGATGGTGGTTCTACATTTTTCCAGCATATTGCAATCACTCTTCTTGCATGGACAAGTCCAAAATCAATCATTTTCGATTGCTTTGTTGTTCTATTAAAGTCCTTAGGGTAGATTCCAGGTATACAGAGTGTTGGCTAATTTAAATCCCCCATCTAATGTACCCGGTTTGAATTGTCCATTTCCCCAGATAGGTGTAAATTGTGACAAAGTTATTGTTTCATCAACAAAGGTATGTGCTGCATACCATACTGATATCGTATTTTTTACAAAAGGGTTTCTTGTCTGCTTTTCCAATGCCTTGATATCTGAGGAATATAAATACTGCTTTATGGACAAATTTGAGACTGATTTTTGCTCAATGTGTACCCATGCAGATGGTGTAGATGAAGAAAAGTAAAACATTGCAGAACTTAGTTGGTGTTTGATGTATGCATATGTCAAATAAAAAATAAGTTAAAAAAAAAACAAAAAACAAATACACCCAATATGGTGCAGTTACATAAATCAAGATCTTAAAATGATGCAGCCATAAGTAGCTAATATAAATCTGATAAAGAACATCACACACGCATATAAGAAACATACAAATGACAAAAGTCTGTGCAAAATTGGCCTTGAATGGGGCTGAGCAGTTTTGTAGAGTACTCCTGCAGTTTCCTGTTTACTCCTTTACAGTCTCCAACTGCCAGAGCTACAAAAAAAGAAGGACAAGGACAGTGAGAATTAGACAAAGCTAGATTCAATTTACAGATTTCAGTCATATTTCATCCATCCTTCCATTCCATTCATTGATCCTACTCTCTTTGTTTCTGTAGTGCTCTCTTGCTATCGGTAGATGGTGCTGGTGTTACAATTTGTTCAGGTGTAGACTTTAATCCAATGGCGTCCTGGGACCTTTTGCACTTCGTACAGGTCCATCGCCCATTTGGGGAAGACGTCCGCGGCCCCCGGAGTGTAACCAGACTGTAGACTGTAGACTTTTACGGCCTCTCATTGGATCGGAGTCTACAATTTGTTTACGGCATGGGCCAATCGCGAGGCCGGATTGTCTACAGTCTACAGTTTGGCCAATCGGAGCGCCGCCGATCTCCGATGGGACCGGCGAAGTGACGGTTAGCGGAGTCGAGGAGAAAGAGCTTTGGAAAGGATTTCAGCGAGTGCATAAGGTATGTCATTCATGTATAACATATTCAATATACATATAGATACCTATTTCACCATTTCAGACGTTGTTTGTGGGAATTACGAGCGACTCGCTCGACAGCTCGTTTGAGTCTGTTACGTTACGTAATGTCATTACAGATGAATTACAGTCATGTTTATGTCTTGGTTAGCTCATTAGCCACAGCTTGTGATACTTGGGTATACTCAGGATGAAAATGCATTCATATTTCAGTATTACCCACTGCAACAAAACTATCTAACTATAGTCTATGAGTACAGGTATGGAACAGTATACCCACTGTAACAAATGACACTACAACACTGGGTAGGACCCTTTCTCCACTTAACGTTACAAGATGAAAAACACTTCAAACGTCCAGTAGCTTACATTACCTAAATTATTATGATATAAATACTAAGTAAATGTGTATAGCCTACATTAACTGGATTACCCTTTTCTTTTAGACAGCCAATACCATCTGTGAAAGAAGATGGAGTTGAAGCATTACAAACCATTACATTGCCTGATGCCTTTGTGTTGTGTGTTAAAAAAAAAAAAA
>JAJHUR010091312.1:0-10178 GCA_027495735.1 Lutjanus campechanus
TTATTATCTTCACATCTTGAACAGTTTATCAAACAGGTGCCCATAAAGCTTTAAACCTCAGGAAACAGTATTACTGAAGGTGTCCATGGAGGCGTTCATCAGTGAGTACGTGCATCCAGGGATCTTTGCTGGTGCTGCACAAAAAAGAAAAAAAGGAAACACCCACATACTGCTATCCTGTTCCAAATTTTCCTTTTATTTTGCAACAAAATGACAACATTTAGATCACAAAAGGTCTTCCTCAGGTGGCTAGGATCTGACGAAGACCACTGTGGACAAAACATTGTCACGTTCATGTAAAATAAACCAGATAGCAGTGTGTGAGCATTTGTTGGCATCCATAAGGGACCTTGTGATCCTGAGTAGTTAAAGCTGGTGTAGGTAGATTATTGTTGGGCAAAAATATTGTTATTAAAGTAGTCTGAGAGAAAACTAGACGTCTACTCCACCTCTTGGCTCTGTTTTCTGGCTATCAGAAAATCTAGCCCATGACAGGAGACTTTAGCCAATCACAGGTTGGTAAGATGTTGATTTTTGAGTCTCGTTCCTAAAAAAAAAAAAAGAACTGTTTTCGTGGCTTGAAGACATTTAAAGAAATCATTTGCAGCGATTACATAAACCATGTGATTTTATTGTCACTGTACATTCAGTGCACTGTTAGATCTGACTCACTCCAAAAAAAAAAAGAAAAAGAAAAAAAAAGCATATATTTACACATGGATACATCAGCATGAACACAACAAACAAAACACAAGAAAATGCCACACAATAACTGTCCAGTGAAACCCAGCTGTGGTTGACCAACATTTTCACATTTTTTCCCCCCTTTTTTGTCTCGCCAGGACTGTGAACGTGTGTGTGTGCATAGTTACCCTGTCCTTTTTCTGAGCATAGGGTAAGTTTATAATTAAAATGAACCAAAGCTCCCTTTTAACTTGATTCGTATATCACAATTGCTAACATATTGCTTTTTAGGGGAGTAAACCTCTTGGGTAATCACATGTCTACGGTACATACACCTAGTAGGGTCCTTCTATACACCGCGGACCAGAACGGCCAGGGAGGTTCCTCCATGTTTTATGTAAATCTCGTCATCTCAGAGTGCACGGAGATAAGATAAGTCCGCAAATGGAACAGCGAATAAGCAGCTTTCTCCTCCGAGGAATGTGCTCCCCAATTGCAGTAGGTTCATCTACATTTTTTTTAATACCCAGTCAGTGATGTCACTTTATTTCTGTGCCACTGATTCCCAGGAGGAAGCCATGGCCCGTTTCCAAACCCAGTGTAATTTTCAAAATATGAATTGAGGTATAGGGTCTACACTACTTCACCCGCTATACGTCCTGCTGTGCTGATAACCAAAATCAATGAGCATTGAGAGACACAAAGACGCAGAAAAGAAGGAGGAGAAAATCCGAGAATATCCCACCTTAGACCAAATATGAGGACTTAATACAGTGATTTATATTATACAGTTGTTCAGGTGGGTTGCAAACATCATGAGAAATTCAGGCAAATTAAACAAATGATCATTGTTATATAAATGCACAGCAGCTACAGTATAGTACGGTGAAATATGCACAATACATTTGCAGTGTACAGCACTGTACAGTATGTCCACATTGTAAACAAAGCACAGCTAAACGTCAGTCTGATGCTCCACAACACAAGGAACATAGGTGGCCATATTTGCCTTGCATAGCCCAGTGATCGCTCTGTTATGAAACTATTACAGACACCCATGAAATCGCCTTTGTAAAGATTTAGACAAACCCTCCCCAACCGTCAACCGAAATAAAACGTCTCCTTGTCCCCAAGGTAGAGCCAAAGCAGAAATTTAATTGCTCCATTTCTATTGAGAATTTCAGCTTAGGAGACAATTAGAATTAATTGGATGCAGTAGAACCGTTTTAGAACTCTGAAAAAAATAAATTAAGCATTTTTCTTTTTATTTTCTTACATTAATTTGAGAAAAAGGGAAAAGTTGGGAAACAATTATCTGCCATCAGTCTTCAAAGTGCACAGGGGAGGTTCAGTAAATGAAGAAACTCTGGTCAGAGGAGAGAAGGTCAGTTTACAATAAGGGCACAAATCATACACTTAAGTAATGCTTAACTAATACATGACTGAAGATGTATTAAAGCAGGATATATCATGAATTCCTCTTCACATTTCAGAGCTCATCAGTTAAGAAATGTTAATTCACAGTTATTTCATAGTAATGCACCAAAATCTGAATATACAGTCAGAAAACACAAATAATGAGATGGAAACAAATCTTTCTTCTGTCAGGAGTTGAACATTATTATTCTGAAAAAGCCAGCTCAGTGATTCACCTCAGAATAGTTAAAAAAGGTCCCATCTACGTTCATCGGTCACTAATTTAATACACCAATATTATTTCCTTCAAATGAAGGACATTTTCATAAATGAGGATATCTTTACAGTAGAGTTTATACGTTCAATGCAAAACAGAATCTTTTTATTTATAAAAGATTTTTTTCAGTTTCTGATTTTTCAATATCCCCGAGTTAAGGGGGAAGTGGTGGTTTGCTTCAGACAGTTCATAGTTTAGTTAGTTAGGTTAGATAAAAATAAAAAGAGAGACACAGGTAGTAAGGAAGTAACTGTGAATTAACATTAATTAACTGATGATCTGTTAAGTGCAAATTAATCAAATATAAAGTCATAGTTATATGACCGTTTCTTAGTGGTGAGCAACATAATTTATGATACACTCTGCATTAATTCATGCATTAAATCATCCTTAGTGAGACACTGGTTAAGCATTACTTCAGTTATATGATTTATATCCTCATTGTAAAGTGTTACCAGTCAGTTTGCCTGTTTTGTTTTGTGGTTTTGGTGATTTTTTTTGGCCAAATCTGTTCATGAACACTTGAACACACAACATGAGCTGATGGAGCTTATTGAAACACTCTCCTTTATCCATCATATTAAGAAAAACATCACTTTTTATGATAGTTTCAATTCTTAGTGAGACTTCACACAGCGTCTCATATCGACAAAGAGACTGGTGTTTAATCAATACTTGTATTGATTGAACAAAGAAAGATAAAAGGTTTTCATCTTGTTTATCATTGTAGGTTTAGAGAACTGTTAAAAATTAATAGCCGAATTAGCAGAATGAAGATATAACATTAATAATCTTCTGTAAATAAATAACATCCATGTTTGTGTGGCCGGCTCATAACGCAGTTTTATCTGTTTCACTTGTGTTTCATTTAAAGTATCTGAAGACTCTACATGCTTTGGTTTGCTACTGTACAGAGGTGATACATCCCTCACTTCAACTGGGGATGGATTAGCTGGTTACACATTTAGGGAAGTGCATCATGGGAGTTGTATTCTCTATCGTATTGGGTTATAATTATCTATGCATTACATTACAGTGAATCAATAGCGTCTGTTCTTGTGGGGATCTTTTCAAGTGTACGTCTGTAGTTACTGGTTGCTAGTTGGCTTTATGTCTTCTTCTCGTTTGGGCAGAAGCTAATGGCACTTGACACTTTAAAGACACTTTAAAGTGTTCATAAGGGACAATATCTGTCTCACTAAAGTCCTAAGAGCAGCTCATTAACCTATCACTGTATTATTTTGATCCTATGATAGCATGTTAATAGTTGTATCACATAATTCTGATTGCTTTTTTGAATAATTTGGCAACTGGTTTACGATTGATAGATATTAACGCTATAAAATCTTCTAACACTTCTGGAATATACAGATTTATGAACTTAGTTTGTGCACTTCAGAGTGTCAGTGTGTGTAGAAATGTACATACAGTGTCAGTCTGAATCATTAGCACCTTCATTAAAGATGAGCAAAAAAAAAAATTTGTTAAACTGTCATTGTTGCTGAGTTTCAATTTAGAGGGTAATTCAAATTTGTCAAAGAAACACAAGTGTCATTATATTGTTGCACACTAGTGTTTAAAACTCTAGTAATCTGTTAGTGTTAGATCAAAACAGTTTTAAAAAGCTGCCATGTTAAATTTGAACGATCGAGGAGACAAAGAGGTGTTATCATGTTATCATTGCAGGTTATATATTTCTTAATGTGTTTGTTTGTATATGTGTTTAAGTGGTGATTGTTGGGAGATGAGTGATCAATAGTTTCGCAAATTAATTGGGTTAATGGGGTAACAACACAAATACAGCACTCAGTGCAGTGTGTTTGACTGTTTTAGCAAAGCAGCTGCTGCATCCAACTTAATGTTACATCCTAAATGCAGCCGTCCGGGTTGATGCCGATGGGACTGCTGAACTAAAAATGCAACTGTCTCAAGATTGTTAAGTCAAGGGTCCTCATAATGCCCATCCCTGGTCCTAATGCCCAGTGACACAGACTTTTAAACCTGTAAGCCACACTGAAAACAAAATACAGGATCATACTGAAGTGTGAAGTTTAGATACATGAAGGTGGAACAGATCTCACATATGAGAAAATACAAAAGGTTTAATGTGGACAGTCGTGGGACTAATGCTACCAATATAGTGACACTTGTTTGAGGATACAACCTAAATGAATGAGGGTGGACAATAGAAAAAGCAAAAGCTACACAATATAATGCAATCTAATACAGCACTATCACAAACTATGGTGTCAAAAACAACCACAGGTTTGAATCAGCACATATCTGACACAAATTAAACATTAGAAACTTCACAAAGGTAGTATTTATCGCAGGGCTATCAGATTGCATTAAATTGCATAGATGCTGCAGGTCTTGTGTCCTTTACCTGGTATCTGAATAAAATAAACCTTTGTTTTTTTAACAAGCCATACACAGTTTAGGTTAAAAATTCTCAGCACAGAGGATAGCTTATCATGTGTATTTTTCACAGTATGCTTAGTTGCCAATATTTGTGTGTGACACTGAACACAGAGAGGAGTGAGGAGGGGATTTAGTCACTATAAGCAGAAACCACTCAGACGCTACCAGACAGAGCTCGCTAGTACAATATCCATTATTGCCGCGTTTTTCATACAGTAGACGCTCAGTGCAAACTCTTTGTGAACTATGATCACTGGCCAACCATCGTCCTCCTGTAAGCACCAAGTTGACTAAAACCGCTGAGTCGATGAAGCTACTACGAGGTAAATATATTACGAGGAAATCGAGAATCTTACATATCCACATTGGTGGGTATCGCTTCCTTTGATGACGAATATAAGAATATGTCTAACAATTCTCCCCCCCGCCCAGTGCAATTTCACACAATATACAGTACACATATTATATGTAGACCAGTTAGAGACTATTGCTTTAACAGCTGAGATTAGAAAATATGAAAGAAAAAAACAAAAACACGTAATGTGGCTACGTAGCCGTACAGTTCTTTAGGACATTTATATTAACACACTTTCATTTTGAGATGAAAATAAGATAAGAAACAAATTCACAGAAGCTTCAGGTGATATAGAGCAACGGGCCTCTGGTTATAACAAGACCTCAGTTGCCTGATTTCTGTACACAACATCTTTATATACATCATCATGATCCCATGTCAATCAGGTTGATATTCACCCTTTTTAAAACCGTCTCAAGTCCCTTTTTCTTTTATGTTTTTACCATTTAAAAGTGTTAAAATGACTCAGTAGTCCAAGCTTCATCCTGTCTCTGTCAATTGGCACACCACCTTAATTTTTTTTAATGGGCTGTCCCTCGCCTCCCATTGGGTGATGCAGCTGTCTGTCAAACGTCTGGCCCCAGGAGGTGTCAAGCCTTAGCCTCCAGCATCTCGAGGAATAGTTTGTGCATGGGGACTTTGCCCTGCATTTTGATGCTGTAGAAGTGCTGAACGGCCTTGGTGGCGGTCTGGCGGAGCAGAGGCAGGGTCATTAGCAGCTTGCCTGCCCGCCGAGGGTCCTCCGGATGCTGGGAGCCCTCAAAGTCCTGCAGGGCCTCATGGAGAGAATCCTGGAGCCTTTGGACGGCCTCGATATTCTCTATGTGCATGGAGTCTGCGGCAAGGAGGGAGGTGGAGAGGGATGAGAGAGGGACAGATTATTAATTTTTTTAGGCTACACTTTTTATATGGATGTCAAATGTAAAATGTAGCCAAATGAACAGTACTCATTTCTGGAAGAAGTACTCTGATTCTTTACTCAAGAAAAGAATGAATACCATGGTCGAAAAGTACCCGATTATAAGTAAAAGTCCTGGATTCATTTACTTAAGTAAAGCTGTGTTTCCACCACAGGAGCTGTTCCCTGGGATTAGGAACCTTTTATGTTTCCACTGCAGAGCCTGTGGCTTGCAGTGCTCAAGATTTACTTGCATTTTATTTCAAGCACCATTTTTTAGAAATCAGCAGTTGCAAACCAGTTGGGTTTTTTATACGACAGATGGACTCTATGACAAAGTGATTAATGATGCCTGCCCGATGCTTTAAATTGCGTCATTGTTGTTGTATAGTCGTGTTTAAAAACGACGTGTGAAAACAGTTTTTGTCTTTAGACTGGTGGAAACAGACATGAACGGGTTGATGGAAGGTGGAAATGAGGCTTTAAAGAGGAGTGGTATTATTAGCAAAATGTACTTTAAAGTATCAAAAGTAAAAGTACTCAACAAGTATGTCAAAATTGCACTTTATTACAGTATTTGAGTAAATGTACTTAGTTACTTTCCACCACTCCAGTTAAAGCAATAAACATCAAATAAAATAAACTTGAACTTAAATTCTTCAGTGTGTGCTATGTTGACAGAGAAAGCTGAATTCTCTTGCTGCAAAATCTTTTTCAGCTTGGCTCTACAGTCTCCACCTCTGGTTAACCAGGGGATGTGCTGGATGAGCATTTTTGTCACTTAACACTATGTTTTGGCCAAAAAAGTAATAGCTATAAAGTACATGATATAAAGTGATATATGGAAATGTGGGCATCAGGAGCTTGAGTGCAATGCATCCTGGTACACGTAGGCACTGTTACCATCAACACAGACTGGATATTCTCATTAAAAGTGTTGAATTTTCCCTTTAAATTACATATATATTTAATTAAAAGCACAAATTTTCTATTCATCTGCAGCTGCAACGACGACTTGGTGTTTTGCAGCTTTGAATTCTGCAGCCTGTCTTTGCAACCATGCAATTTTGGAGAGAGGTTTTCTCTTGTTAGTGGTTAATGACGCTCCTTAAATAAATGCCTGCGCGTGACCAGGACTCTAGGGAGGGAGTGGGAGAGGGAGAGGTAGTGTGGGTCTGTATAAATATATGGTGGGACAGGAAAAAGATTCATTTCTTTTGGTATCATGCGACCACATACATCCCCCCTGCTAATGAATTCAGATGGCTGCATTACTAGGATATCGTTCAGCTGAATGATGGCGGCAGATGGCCTTCATTTCCATAAGAAAGAGCAGTTGGCCCCCTTATGTATAGGCTCTAAAATAAAACCAGTTGAGACTTATTAAAAACTGCTCTCTATGTGTAAGTCTACAAGTCAGAGAAAAAAAACACGCTTGTCCTCCAAAGGACGAGCTGACAGAGAGCATTTTAATGGACAAGCAGCGGTTTGCTTTCAGCCAATTTCACAGCACAGACTTACAGTGTCAGGTCTCATCTGTGCATGTATCATATCCACAATTCATTAGCGGATAGATAAAACCGTGCACAACGAAAATGTGGATTCAATTCTGTATTCTAACTGAATCGAAGGCGTTCATGTAACAGAATGAGATGGACTCGTCTCGTCCTAAACACACTGTTTTACTAAAGCTAAACCGAACGTGGCTGCTGATTGAAGCGTGTGAGTGAATTAGATCGGCTCTGCTATGTGTCATGAAAGTTGTGGAGTGAAGTAAGACCGTGTACAAACATGTAAATGAGGCAGAAAAAAGGAAAGTACAAGGCTAATTATGTTCCTAACTGACTGATTAAGTCTCTTTTACCAGTCGCCTTCTGTGTAAATTGCGTTTCTATCTTGGGAAATTAACTAGGCTACGTGGACCGCACATGTGTTCCAGCACTCTTCATTTGAAACCTTCATGTTAATACTGATCTGATCCTCGTTTGGCTGTGCGAGCATGTGTGTGTGTGTGTGTGTGTGTGAGGCAGAGAGAGGAGGGGAAGAAAGAATATGTTTTCAAATGTGTGTCAGCGTGTGTAAACGCACAGTGAGCGTTTTTATCTGTGTGTGTGTGTGTGTTGAAGGAGGTTAGGGGCGGAATGCAAAACTAACTTTGAAGAAACAATTTCCATGTAATCCGTCAGCAGCCTGGCGTCAATCCCGTCGATACTCCGCTAATTACAAAATCAATGGCCATGAATTTCCACAGCTGTCACACCCACAGGACCCCTGGAGCCCGGAGCTCTCCGAGACTGTGTTCAAACGAGCCGAAGCTGCCCTCTCGCCCTCCCTGAGCCTCCCTCTCAACCCCTGCCTTCCTCTCTCACACTTCTCCCTTACCTTTACATATCCCTGTCTTTCCATCCCCTCCCTCCCTCCAGCTCTCCCCTCCCATCCATCCTCCCCTCCACTCCCCCATGGAGAGTTTGTCATCAGAAGACTAAAGCTCTGGGCTCAGCATTTTTCATTTTTCAGTCAGGCAGGAGAAAAGACTCCTAACAGGCATTGATTAGTGGGGGACAGGCCCGGCCTCATGAAAAGCAAACTGTCGATACGGGCGCAGCATCTTCACATTGGAACAAACGAGGCCCGTCGCTCCCCAACGCTCATTCCACTCCACTTAACACATTTTATTGACAGCCCCTGTTTTCCTAATGAAATGCTAAATATATCTCCCTCGGCTGCGGCGCACTGGCAGCTACTGTTATGGAGATGGAGAGAATGAGAGCGCAATCTGACAGTCACACACACACACACACACACACACACACACACACACACACACACACACGTATGTGCGCACAAATTAAAATATAGATGCACACACACACTCACACGTTGGGAGTGTTTAAATTAAAGAACCGTGCCTCTGACCTTTTTGTCCCCTCTTATCAGGTACCCTTCATTGTGGAAGTGATCGGCTCACCAGATATAGACAGTCGCTTGACATTTTTGTTGTTTTATTTCTTTGTTTGTGTTAATTAAATGCCAACTATCTAGATTTATTTAAGATTTAACATAGAGATGTACCTTCATGTCAACCTCATGGTACCTTTGGGTTTGAAGAGCATAATAAAGGATATCGGGACAAATTACTTCTTGATGGTACTTGTATAATTAAATATAGAATTTTTGTAAAGTCAAGTGCTTAAAGCAGTTTATGGTGTAAACTCTGAAATATTTTATATTTTTCCTTTAATTTTCACTAAGCATTGAGGTAGAAAAAAAGTCTTAATCCACATTGTGAGCCTGTATCATACATTGTATTTATTCTCTATTATCTTGTTCAACCTTTTCACATTTACTCAAAATTCAGCCTAAAAGATCTGGTATATTTGTAAACTTTGGTATCTCCACTGGGATTTAAAGGACCAGTGTGTAGGATTTAGTGGCATCTAGCGGAGAACTTGCAAAACACAAACACCTCATTTCACCTTCCCCTTCCAAGCATCTAGGAGAAATTCACAAAAAAATGTGAAAGGATGTATCTTGTTTGGTTTGTCTGTTGTGGGCTACTGTAGAAACATGGCGGTGCCACATGGTGGCCTCCATGGCCACTATTCTGCCGATAAAAATCAATCTAATGAACACGAACTCTTTTACAGCGTAAAGTTTCTGTTGTACGTTTCCTTTAATTTTCCCTTTAACAAGTTTCAAGACTGAGAAAATCTTCATCCACATTGTATGGCAGTATCAGATATTTACTCTGTATGATACTGTTCCAGTTTTTCATTGAAGCTATCTTTAGCTATGTTATGCTAATTCAAACCCAAGGCTCCATCAAATTAAAGCATTCTTCATGTCTTCCCACATTTACCCAAAATTCTGCTTCAAAGAATCTTGGAAAACCAGCATGGTCTGGCAGCATTTTGATCTAGAAAATAAGGTTATATGTCTGCTGTGTCAGAATAAACTGGTATATAACCACTCGACTGGAGCAATGTGTAAACGGGCATGTGGACATTAACCTGGAAGGAGAGCAGGCTGCTGGTGCTTGCACTGCTAATGTTAACCACACTCTGCAAACCAATATGACATTGTTTACCCGCAGACGCTGTGATTCTGCCTGGTCTGAACATTTACTA